>PVKV010025719.1:0-29197 GCA_004027835.1 Alouatta palliata | reverse complement strand
CTACTGGTAGGTAGGCGGGATTTTCGGTGCGCGGGCATTAGAGGCGATTGATTGGATATTGGGAAACAAAGCATGGGGCAATCGATTGGATATTGGAAGCAGGGTTTTTCAAATTTCGGCGGGGTTTTTCAGCGGGCTAGGTGCGGAGTGCAGGTTTGGGTGGGGAGTGCAGAAGTGGGCGTTAGGGAAGCTACGTGACAGAGCTCAGGTAAGCGCAGAAGGCTCAGGTAAGCGCAGAAGGGTGACGTAGTTTCCAGGATTAGGGAGGGATGGGCGTGTCCGAGCTCCCAGCGAGGCAGCGGACCTTAAAGACCTGACAACAGGGCCCTTGGTTGTAGCAGAAAGAACAGTGACCTTGCAATTAAAAGCCCTGTTGTAACTCTTGGCTTTGCCACTCTTAACCAACCTTACTTTTTTTTTTTTACTCATAATGTGCACATAACTGTCCCACTCTTTAGGGATGCTGAAGGTGAAATGAGGTGTGCTCTCTATGTGACAGTGCCTTGTGAGCACTTTTCTGACCTCTCCCTGAGGAAGTTTGGGTCAGGCCTAGCAGAAACTACAGCCATATAGCATGGAGTGAAGTAGGACTAGACTGGCATAGAGTGAGTCTATGGGAGTGTCCCTGCTGGTTTCCAGAGAGAATGTTGAAGAGTCTACAATGGGGAGGCCTCATCAGCCTCATCAGCTGCAGAACAAGAGGAAGGTTAGGAGTCTACAGAGCTGAAGAGGTGGTGAGAAGTGGTTCCAAGCTGGAAACTGGCAAGGTAATCTGGAACTCTGTCTTGATGTCTGCTGAGTTATCCTAAATCAAGACTCAGGTTCCTCTTATCTTGTATTTCTTAAATTGAATTGTTAGATGCCCTGGGTATTTTGAAGCTTCTAGCTGCATAATCTTGGCTGAAATAAAGGCACAGAATTAGGGCAAATAGCTACAGAGACTTGTATACCTGCTTAGTGAAAACCAAAGAATCAATAGCTAGAATCTGTATCCACAAATTGCTTACAAACCACTTGTAGATATGACATTTAACATCAGGCAAAGGCTGGGCATGGTGGTTCATGCTTGTAATTCCAGCACTTTGGGAGGCCAAGTCAGGGGGATCACTAGAGCCCAGGAGTTTGAGACCAGCATGGGCAAGATGATGAGACCCAGTCTCTACGAAAATGAAAAAAACAAATAGCTGAGTGTGGTGGCATGCACCTGTAGTCCCACCTACTTAGGAGGCTGAGTGGGAGGATCACTTGATCCCAGGAGTTCAAGGCTGCAGTGAGATACAGTCATGCCACTATATTCCAGCCTGTTTGCATTTAAAACCAAAACACACACACACACACACACACACCAGCCTAACTGCTTACCACCTTAGTTTAATCATCTTTATAATGGACATAAAAATACCTGCCATACTTTACATCATAGGATTCTGGAGTAAACGAAATAATACATATAAGGTGCTTTGCACAATGTGTGCTTGGCTCACAATAAATACTCAATATTATTAGATATGATTTCTACCATTATTACTAACAATAGTAAGAACAGTAGTAGTATTTAAAAGCAAGTTTGCATTAGTTTTAAAGCACTATGAAATCCCAAGTTTTTTTTAAGACCAAGTCTTTGTTGCCCAGGCTGGAGTGCAGTGGCACGATCTCAGCTCACTGCAACCTCCGCCTCCGGGTTCAAGTGATTCTTCTGCCTCAGCCTTCTGAGTAGCTCTGATTACAGCTGCACGCCACCACATCTGGCTAATTTTTTTTAGTTTGTTTTTTGCTTTTTAGTAGAGATGGGGTTTTACCATGTTGGCCAGGCTGGTTCAAACTGCTGACCTCAAGTGATCTACCCGCCTCGGCCTCCCAAAGTGCGGGGATTACACGGATGAGCCACCGTGCCTGGCCTCAAGTTATGATTGTTAATATTTTTGTGACGTTGAGGATAAATATTTTTGAGTGTTATGCTACCGAAGGACCTGTCTCAGCATCGGTGTATCCCTGCCTGAAGCTATATGTTACTTTGCACTTACACAGAGTTGCCTTGGTGTCCAGAAAACAAATCAATTGAGAAAAGGTCATTTTGAAAATGATTTTTTTCCACGGAGCATACCCTAGTACCCTGTTGGGACATACGTGTGTGAGGGGGTGTTTGGGTTATAGGTCTTCAATGTGAAGTCAAGCTTCTTATCAAATGAAGCGTTTTGTCTGGTCTTAGAGTTTAAACCCACAAGGAGGTAACAAAGCAAAGGGCTAATATATCTGTTCGCTACTTAGAACTACAGGCCAGACATTTTCTTTTGTATTCTGAGATCTTATGATACTTGTCTCAGTGAAATAAAACTATGTGCATTATTCTACATTTCCATATTACTGTTCTCTATACTGGTAATTATTATGCTTGCTTCTTGTACTTAAAGCAGCATGCAGATTTATTTTGTAACCACTTCAAGGAAAGAACCAGTTCGTTTGGAGATTTCCTGTGGTTCCTAAGTTGCATGCCTCCAAGTCTGTTAGGTTGTGGGATTTTGCAGGTGAGAGAAATGAGGGAGGTGAGAAGAATGAAGATAAAGTGGACTGGCAGACTTACAGAATGTGGTTTCATCTGATTTTTTAAGCTGAGGGCTACTCTGTTTTTAGACTCCATGCATAGGACTCAGGCCTCCTGGGTCCTGCCCTAGTGCTGCTTTGCAGTCAGAGCATCGTGGGATCGTGAAGCCTCAAGGCTGGGAACATGTGGGATCAGGTCCAAAAGCCATGAGCAGGTTGGAGTTTGGGTTCATGATTTCAAAGTTAGGGTCATGAGGGCAGCCAAGATGATTACCAAGAAGTCAGGAGCACGTGCCAGTAATGGCAATGGGAAGGTCTGGGAAACAGCCAAAAGATAGCTGTCAGGAACGTGGGACAGAGTCCCTGGGGCGGCTTTTCCCAAAACATGTTCCAAGATACACTAGCTCGGATGGGGTGTTGACTTACAATAATATGTGGTGGAAAGGTTTTCCGGACAAACACTGACTTCAGAGTTAAGCAGGTTTTTTCTATTGCAGAGCTTGTCAGAGCCTCTCATAGGCCCATTAGTATTGTAAGAATACAAGATGAAGCTTTAAAATTGGGCAAATCACAGATATTTCATACAGAATCCTGGATGTGGCCAGGAGTGATGGGAGACGAGGGATCCTCTTGTCAGAGCAGCACTTCACAGAACACACTTAGGAAAACTTGTCCCAAGGCCTGTGGCATGTGCTGTGAATTCATTGCTGTGGCCTTTTCACTTGACTCTTAACTCTATGGGGTTTGGAAGGAACCAGCAAACACCCAGAAAACTTATCTAGGCTCTCATTGAGTGTTTCCCCCTCCTCCCTCCATCTGAATCAGTTGGCTGATATTTGTTGCTGCTATTAACAGAATTCAGGAAATCAGCCCTTCTTAGAGGAAGGATAAGTGATTTAGCCTGTAAGTACTGAGACCACAGACAACAAAATACTATGAGTGGATCAGAGCCTGTGTATAATAGGCCCTGAATTAGGAAAATAGGCTTTCCCCACTCCCCTAAAATGGAAACAAAATGGTCGTTTAAAGAAAGTACCAGCCAGGTGCAGGGGCTCATGCCTGTAATCCCAGCACTTTGGGAGCCCGAGGCAGGCAGATCACCAGGTCAAGAAATCGAAACCATCCTGGCCAACGTGGTGAAACCCTCTCTCTACTAAAAAATATAAAAATTAGCTGGGCGTGGTGGTGTGCACCTGTAGTCCCAGCTCCTCGGGAGGCTGAGGCAGGAGAATTGCTTGAACCCAGGAGGTGGAGGTTGCAGTGAGCCAAGATTGCGCCACTGCTCTCCATCCTAGTGCCTGGTGACAGATCAAGACTCTGTCTCAAAAAAATAAATAAATAAAATAAAGTACCAGAGGGAATATATCTAATCATGTAACAATGAGATTGAAAAATGAGGGCACATGGTGTGTTTAGGGATAGCTGAGGCTAATGAATGCCAAGCAGACTGCATCTTTGACAGTCTCACTGGCTCCTGAAATCATGACACACAAAACAGTATTCTTCTTGCATTCTTAAAGTGAAAGGCACTGTTTCCCTGTCACATTAGCAAGGTTCCAAGGTATGTGTTGTCCTTCCCTCCTGCTTGGTGCTCTGCCTTCTACAGCTAGTGCCCCTGCCAGTTGTCTCCTCAGCACGTCTCCAGCTTTCCTCTTCTCTTCTCCCTCTGCACGGCCTCACTTCCGGTCTCATCATCCTATGCCTGGGCTGGTGCCTGTGCTTCCCAGCTGCAGTCAGCTGGGGATGGATGCAGGGGCGAGACAGACGTTCCAGATACTTATAGAATTGTTCATGTCTCTTTTCCCATTAACCATGAATTACTCAAGGGTGAAGATTGTGTCTTATTTGTCTTTCTGTCTCTTGTAATTAGCTGAGTACCTGACACTTTTAATTAAGGAGTTATCACTCAGTGCATTTAAATAGGGAGAAAAAGAAAAAAAAAGAATGGAATAAAGTAAAAGCTTCACAGGTTTTGTTACTCTTTTTGCAGTTGACCACTGGCAATTCTTAATGCTTATAGAGCAGTTAGTACTTTAGCAGCATACAGATACGATACATTAAAATCATACATTGAGGGTTTTTTTTTTCTTTTTAGCCTCGACCTTAGCATATACATTGAGTTTTTTAAAAGTAGGGTGGGCATGGTGGCTCATGCCTGTAATCCTATCACTTTGGGAGACTAAGGCAGAAGAATCACTTGAGCCCAAGAGTTTGAAACCAGCCTGGGCAACATAGTGAGATCCTATCTCTACAAATTTTTTTTGGGGGGGAATGGAGTCTTGCTCTGTTGCCAGGCTGGAGTGCAATAGCACGATCTCAGCTTACTGCAGTCTCCGCCTCTTGGTTTCAAGCGATTCTCCTGCCTCAGCCTCCCGAGTAGCTGGGATAACAGACATCCACCACCACACCTAGCTAATTTTGTATTTTTAGTAGAGACAGGGTTTCACTATACTGGTCAAACTGGTTTTGAACTCCTGACCTCAGGTAATCTGCTCTCCTTGGCCTCCCAAAGTGCAAAATTTTTTAAAACAACCAGGTGTGATGGTGCACCTGCAGTCCTAGCAACTTGTGAGGATGAAGTGAGAGGATCACTTGAACCTATACGGTCAAAGCTGCAGTGAGCCATGACACTGCACTCCAGCCTGGGCAACAGAGCAAGACCCTGTCTCAAAAAAAAAAAAAAAAAAAAAAAAAAGTTCCTAAGCGCTTAAACGTGCTTTTCAGAAAATGACTAATTATCAAAAACTAGCAATTGTGATAATAGCAAATGAAGAAATGTCAAATGGAGGAGAAATGAAAAAAGTTTGTAGAATCCAGGACATACATTTACAAGAAAAGAAATATTGTGAAAATAATTTGGAGGAGAATTTTGATAAATTATTTGGGACTAGAATTACCTGCGGTAAATTCAACTGCATGTCGATTGTTAGGCATTTTATCATTACTAATGCTGTTACCATCTTTGTTGAATAAGAGATTCATACTTGATATACAAGGTCTGTACATTTATAAATAATTCATTATTATGTTAGTTTGCAAGAGTCATGATTTTGCCAGAATTTATCCAGAATGGTCTACTGGTAATCCCAGAGAGTAACAGAGGCGTTGGGCAGTGAAGCTAACAGTAGGTGCTCAGGCCAGCATGAGCAACTGCTGGGTGGCAGGAAAATAGAACTCAGGCAGTAGTGAGGGCAAATGTAAGCAGACAGTGCAGGCCCAGAACGAGGCAGCCAGTAAGGGGCTTAGGAGGCTAGAGGGGCAGAGACTAAGGAACACTCCCTGGCATCATGCAGCATTACTATGTAAGTGTTAGTAATTTCAGATAGTTACACAGTGTTTGCCATGTGCTAGCTACTGTTGTAGTATGCTCTCTAGAATTTAATACTTTAATCCTCGCAGCAACCTAGGTGGATATATTATGAATCCTATGAATTCTCATTTATAGATGACAAGATTGAAGTACCGGGAAGGTAAGTCACTCACTCAGGTGATGATCAGTAAATGGAAAAGCCAAGATTTAACCACAGGAAAATGATAGTTATTTGGCTGACTTGAAGAATGTTTAAGTTAATGTTTTGCTGTAGGACTCTATTTAGTGCTTAATGATATACAGTAACTGATACAGTTGGTATCCAAAGAGCTCAATGTCATGCTTTTGGGGATCAATGAAAGCTGCCTAAGTGTATATGTACCTAGCATTTGAGTTACTTTTGATACAGATGATCATACCAGAAAAATATGCCATCAGTTTTCAGGCCTGTCTGCACAGTACTGTGCTTGGAGTTCTTCATCATGTATTCACTGATATCAAAGCTCAGAACTGTTACGAATCTTAGGCTCTGGTGAAAAAATGTGATTGTTTAAAAATTCGGTGTTTATCTAACCTGTGGATGCGCAACTTCTGAGGCCCAGTTCTCACCACCAGCACAGCAGTAACACATGGTGTTTTAATAAATCTATTGCCCAGTTTCTTCCATATGGCTCTACTTAGCTGTAAAAGAAGGAACCGAGAAATGGGTGTTATTATGTATTGGAAACAATTTTCAGATAAAGCACAGCTGTCTGTGAACCTCCTCCAGCTCAAGATGGTGTCAACTAGAATTGCCTTTTGCAAGCAGGCAGAAAGAGACACATGTACTTGATTGGGGTCTGTCTCTAATCCCACCTTCCACTCTGGTCATTCCTGCAGACACGTAGTAATTTGTATACTATGAATAGCTAGAGCTTTCTGTAATCTTTGCTTGCTTGTTTTTTGAGATGGAGTCTCACTCTGACACCCAGGCTGGAGCACAGTGTCTCAATCTCGGCTCACTGCGCCTCCACCTCCCAGGTTCAAGCGATTCTCCTGCCTCAGCCTCCCGAGTAGCTGGGATTATAGGCGCCCGCCACCATGCCTGTCTAATTTTTGTAATTTTTTTTTTTTTTTTAGTAGAGACGAGGTTTCACCATGTTATCTAGGCTGGTCTTGAACTCTGACCTCTGGTGATCCACCTGCCTGGGCCTCCCAAAGTGCTGGGATTACAGGCGTGAGCCACCACTCCCGGTTTTAACCAACATTCTTAGCTGAACACAGCGGAAAGGGGAACCTCCATTAGCACATGAAACTCAGGCAAGGCAATAGTGAGGGCAAATATGAGTGGGAGAGCTGCCTTCCTGGTGCAGTGGTAAATTCAGTCTCTACCTAACAAAATAGCATGCCAAGCAAGGTACAGCAGAGCACACTGGTCAGTCCCAATGCAGGAATCATCATGGAATGTGCACTTTTAACACTTCCATGCAGGGACACGTGGCATCTAACAACAAATGACCATCCTAAGAGTGGTGGAGCAGAGTGTTGGGCCTCCAGAGCCCACATTTTTATTGTAGCAATATGCAGTCTTCTTATAACAGATACTATGGCCATGGGTCTCATCAGCTTCTATTCAAAGTTGGTATTAGGATGAGCATAGCAGGTTGTGTTCTAACAGAATTCTAACTTTTAAGGTGCCACAGACAATAGTATTCTTTAGAAATGTTAGTGTTACCCTTTTCATCCTTTTAGGGTACCAAACAAAAGACACTCAGTAAATAATTATGGAGTATAATTTGAGAAAAACAAAATATTTCTAGTCTGAAAATTATCATTGTTTTAAAAATTATTTTTGTCTTTAGAGGTTGTACATTTATGTCAACTGCATGGACACATTGTTGATATGCTTAAGAAAGACAGCAGTCAAAACTGCCTTTTTACACTTTGCATTAGTGCTCATCCAACCATGAGACCTTTAAAAATATTGAATATCTGCAGTTATCTCCCTTCAAGTCTTATTTTTGAGTTTATATTACCTTTGAACTCAAAAGACCTCAAGACATTTGCTTTACCTGACAGTATAACGTTCTTTAATTTTAGATAGCATTATATGATGAGTGAAATATTGGCAGCCGATAATCCATATAAGTTAGTGATCCTAGTAAATGTAAATAAAATAATAAACAGAAACATGCTGGACATGGTGGCTTATGCCTGTAGTTCCGTAAGTTTGAGAGGCGGAGGCGGGAGGATTGCTTCAGGCCAAGAGTTGGAGACCAACTTGGGCAACAGAAACCCCATCTCTACAAAAAAAAAATTTTTTTTGAGATGGAGTCTTGCTCTGTCACTCAGGATGGAGTGCAATGGCGCGATCTCAGCTTACTGTAACCTCTGCCTCCCAGGTTCAAGCGATTCTCCTGACTCAGCCTCCTGAGTAGCTGGGATTATAGGCTCCTGCCACCATGCCTGGCTAATTTTTAAATTTTTGGTAGAGACAGGGTTTCACCATGTTTCCAGGATGGTCTCGATCTCTTGACCTTGTGATCTACCTGTCTTGGCCTCCCAAAGTGCTGGGATTACAGGCGTGTGCCACCTCGCCCAGCCCAAAATTTTTTTTAAAATCAGCTGGTCATGGTGGTGCATGCCTGTAGTCACAGCTACTCAGGAGGCTGAGGTGGAAGGTTCACTTGAGCCCAGGAGGTTGAGGCTGTAGTGAGCCGTAATTACACCTCAGTCTAGGTGGCAGAGTGAGGCCTTGTCTCAAAAACATAACGATCAATAAAAATAATATTAATAACAAACATTCAGTCAATAACTGGGATTTTTTTTTACTGTTGCTGTTTTTATCAAGATAAACATCTGGAGAGTTCCACAATTCCAGATGCTTAAAAATCTGCTTCTGGGTTGTAAAGAAATTATTTGGGGATGTATGGCTTTTAACTTTTTTTTTGTTTTAACTAAATATTGAGGATTTGTGTATAATAACCTTGAATGTTTTAGATTTTAGATTTAAATGGAAATGTCAAAAATTTTATACAGGTTGATCTCTAAGCTACATATTTCCATATTGTCAGGATTTAGAAAACATCTTTTATGAATTAGAAACTAAGAATTTTGACAAACAGAGAAACTTGCTCAAGGTCTCCAGAATTCATTTGTTTAACAAATATGTATTGAGCATCTACCCTGTGACAGGTGATATTCCTGGGATTTGTCAGGAGCAAGATTGCTGCCTTCCTGGAGCTTACATTCTAACCAGGGAAAACTGACAATAAACAATTAACAGAATAAATAATGTAATTTGTTAGAAAGCAATAGGTGCTGCAGAAAAAAAAAAAAAAACTATAAAGTAGGGTTGGAGTAGCAATAAAACTAAATAGTGTGGTCAGGGTAGTCCATGTGGACAAGTTGCAGTTTGAGCCGAGATTTGTAGAAGATAAAGCAATTAGCCTCAAAATAATCTGGGGGAAGAACATTCTAGCACTGAGTTTGCTTGGCCTGTTGGAGGAATAGCAAGGAGCCAGTGTGCCTGGAATGGAATGTGCAAGGGGCAATAAGGACCAGTAAGGTAAGAGTGGCAACGGGGCTAAGGCCAGATCCTGTAGAGCTTGCAAACCACTGCAAGAATGTGAGATTTTACTCTCAGTAGAATGTAGATCTATTGGAGAATTCTAAGCACAGGATCTGACTTGGGTTTTAAAAGGGTCTCTCTGGTCCTGGTTTGAAAATATGGATTGCACTGGGAACGAGGGAAGGAGCAGGGAGACCAGGTAAAGGGTCTTGCTGCTGTAATTCAGTTAAAAATTATGGTAGTTTAGGGCAGAGTAGTAGCAGCAGAGATGGTGCTAGACAGTAAAATCTGGAAATATTTTGGAAATAGAGCCACGAGAATTTCCTGGTGGATAGGATGTAGACTATGAGAGAAAAAGAGGATTTGGGGTGTTTTCAAGGTTTTAGCCTATGCATAAATGGAGTTGTTGCTATTGAGTCAGAGAAAACCTCAAGGCAGTTAGTTTTAGGTTAGAGTTGGGTGATGAGGGGCTCAAATATGGGTCTGTTGATAGTGAGATGGCTCTTGGACATACTGGGGAAGATGCTGGTAGGCAACTGAATGTGTAAATCTGCAGACAGGTGAGGTCTGCAGTGGAGATTTAAGTGGAGGATAATCTCAGCATGTGGAAGGCATGGAATTGTGGGTACAAGTGGGAGCGGAGAACCCAGCACTAATCCAAGTGCACTTCAGTATTTAACTTTAACTTTTATTTTTTATTTTTTATTTTTTGAGACAGAGTCTCATTCCGTCACCAGGCACCAGGCTGGAGTGCAGTGGCGCGATCTCGGCTCACTGCAACCTCCGCCACCCGGGTTCAAGCAATTCTCCTGCCTCAGCCTCCCGAGTAGCTGGGACCACAGGCGTGCGCCACCACACCCAGCTAATTTTTTTGTATTTTTTGTAGAGACGGGGTTTCACCATGTTGACCAGGATGGTCTTGATCTTTTGACCTCGTGATCCGCCCGCCTCGGCCTCCCAAAGTGCTGGGATTACAGGCGTGAGCCACCGCGCCCGGCTATTTTTGAGGCAGAGTTTCACTCTTGTTGACCATGCTGGAGTGCAGTGGCACAATCTTGGCTCACCACAACCTCCGCCTCCTAGTTTCAAGTAATTCTCCTGCCTCAGCCTCCCAAGTAGCTGGGATTACAGGCACCCGCCCCCACGCCCAGCTAATTTTTTGTATTTTTAAAAGAGACAGGGTTTCACTATGTTGGTCAGGCTGGTCTTGAACTCCTGACCTCAGGCGATCCACTTGCCTTGGCCTCCCAAAATGTTGGGAATTACAGGCATGACCCACTGCACCTGGCCTTTTTTTTTTTTGAGATGGAGTCTCGTCCTGTCGCCCAAGCTGGAGTGCAGTGGCGCGATCTCAGTTCACTGAAACCTCTGCTCCTGGGTTCAAGCAGTTCTCCCACCTCAGCCTCCTGAGTAGCTGGGATTACAGGTGCCCACCACCACACCCTGTTAATTTTTGTGTTTTATTAGTGGAGATGGGGTTTCACCATGCTGGCCAGGATGGTCTCAAACTCCTGACCTTGTGATCCGCCCGCCTCAACCTCCCAAAGTGCTGTGATTACAGGCCTGAGCCACTGCGTCCAGCATTTTTTTTTTTTTAAGTGACAAGGTCTTTCACTCTGTTACAGCTGGAGTACAGTGGTGCAATCATAGGTTACTACAGTCTTAAACTCCCAGTATCAACTGATATTCCCAAATAGCTAAGACTACAGGTGTGCACCACTGTGCCCAACTAATTTTTTTTACTTTTTGTAGAGATAGTGTCTTGCTATGTTGCCCAAGCTAGTCTCAAACTCTGGTCTTAAGCAGTCCTCTCTCCAGGGCATCCCAAAGTGTTGGGATTACAGGTGTGAGCCATCACGCCTGGCCAGGCACTTGAATTTTAAAGAACCTTTAATATGGTTTCTTGCCATGTCAGAGATAAGAATAGCTTAATATTTCTTGATTTTTTTCTTGGTTAAACAAGGGATATGCTCTAAGTTTTTTTGTTTTATTTTAATTGTGGTAAAAAGTACTTAAAATTTGCCATCATAACCATTTCTAAATGTACATTTCACTGGCATTAAATACATTCACCACTGTCACACAAAACTCTTGTGCTTCCATCACCACGGTCATCCACAAAACTCTTTTCATCTTGCAAAACTGAACTCTGCACACGCTAAACAATAACTCCTTTTTCTCCGTCTTCCCAGCTCCTCAGAACCACTATTCTGCTTTCTGTTTCTTTGATTTTGACTATTCTAGGTATAAGTGGAATTACACGGTATTTGTCTTTTTGTAACTGGCTTATTTCTCTTAGCATTATGTGCTTCCTCAAGATTCATCCGTGTTGTAGCATATGATAGAATTTCATGCTGCCTGCGGAGGCTCATGCCTGTAATCCCAGCACTTTGAGAGGTTGAGGGGGGCTGATCACCTGAAGTCAGGAATTCTAGACCAGCCTGGCCAACATGGTGAATCTCTGTCTCTGCTAAAAGTAAAAAAAGTAGTTGTGCATGGTGGTGGGCACCTCAGCCTCCCAAAGTGTTGGGATTACAGGCATGAGCCACTGCACCGGACCTGCTTCTACTTACTTATTTTATTTTTTTGAGATGGAGTCTTGCTCTGAAGCAAGGCTGAAGTGCAGTGGCATAATCTCAGCTCACTGCAAACTCCGCCTCCCAGGTTCAAGCAATTCTCCTGCCTCAGGTTCCTGAGTAGCTGGGACTACAGGCCCGTGCCACCACATCTGGCTAATTTTTTATTTTTATTTTTAGTAGAGATGGGGTTTCACCATGTTAGCCATGATGGTTTTGATTTCCTGACCTTGTGATCCACCCTGTTAGGCCTCCCAAAGTGCTGGGATTACAGGTGTGAGCCACCATGCCCAGCCTGCTTCTAATTTTTGACTATTGTGAATTAATGCTGCTGTGAACATGGATGTACAAATGTAAGGGATATGCTTTTTTCTTGAGATGGAGTCTGGCTCTGTCATGCAGTTGCATGATCTTGGCTCACTGCAACCTCCGCCTCCCAGGTTCAAGCAATTCTCCCACTTCAGCGTCCTGAGTAGCTGGGATTACAGGCACCTGCCATCATGCCCGGCTACTTTTTGTGTTTTTAGTAGAGCTGGGGTTCCACCATGTTGCGTAGGCTCGTCTTGAACTCCTGACCTCAGGTGATCTGTCCGTCTGCCTCCCAAAGTGCTGGGATTACAGGTGTGAGCCACTGCATCCAGCAGGGATATGCTTTTTCTTTTCTTTTTTTTTTTTTGAGACAGAGTCTCACTCTGTCACTAGGTGCCAAGCTGGAGTGCAGTGGCGCAACCTTGGCTCACTGCAACCTCTGCCGCCCGGGTTCAAGCAATTCTCCTGCCTCAGCCTCCCGAGCAGCTGAGACTACAGGTGCGTGCCACCATGCCTAGCTAACTTTTTTTGTATTTTTAGTAGAGACGGGGTTTCACCATGCTGACTAGGATGGTCTCGATCTCTTGACCTCGTGATCCACCTGCCTCGGCCTCCCAAAGTGCTGGGATTACAGCTGGGATATGCTTTTTAAAAAGTCTCTGTGATGCATTTACTTGGTGACGTTCAGAGATTTCTTAAAAGATAAGTAATATGGAAATACATTTTTATTATAAAAGATTTAAATGATAGAGACCAGAATATGAAACTTCTCATTCATTCTCTCACCTCACCTTCATCTGCAATTCCGTAAGTTACATTTGCTGCGTTATCTTTCCCCTTTCAGTACATTTCTCTAGATTTGTCTATATCTTATTCTTTTTTAAAAATGACATATTATACATATTCTACAGTTTAATAATGTCTTGGAGATCTCTGTTGTTATTATTTTGGAAATCTTCCCAGTCTGCTGCATATGTTCTATAATGTTATATCGACCATCCATATACATACAGCTTTACATACACAGCACTATTGCTGTAGATTAGAGTCCTAGAAGAACAGTTCCTAGGTCCAAGGAACTTTCTTTAACTCTTCATCAGATTTTCTTTTTGAAGATCCTTTGTGACTTGATAATTATTTTTCTAGGAAATTTATTATTCAGGTTTAGAAGTTCAGGGAGCTACTTGAAATAACACTCAAATAAATTTCCTAGCTATGGATTTGTTCCCCTTAGCAAGCAAGTTGTAAAGTATGGGTTTTATAACCTTAATGGCTTTTTTTTTTTAAGGCAATTGATCTCTTAATCTAGGTATGTAGGCTAGCATGTGAAAGATGTAATCTGTCATCTATGTGACAGATGGGGGAGTTTTGGGAGTTAGGATAAAAGTATTGAAAAATGTCTTATAATAATGTTTTACAGTGGAGAAACCTGGTTTGACCAGGGTTAACATCACATGATAATCATCATGTTGCTACCATGCAATGATATAATAAAGTGAGACGGGTGCATTGCCTCTGTTACATTCTTCCCCCAAACCTGTAACCACAGTCTAATAATGAAAACATAACAGAGAAGCCCAATTTGAGGGACATTCTACAAAATACCTGACCATGTTCTTTAAAAGTGCCAAAGTAATTCAAGACAAATCTAAGTAATTCTCACAGGTTGTAGTACACCATGGAGACAGTGAAAACTAAATGCAAATAAAGTGGTTTTTGGTTTTTTTAAAGTATGTTTCTCATTATGAACAATATGCTCCCAAAAAGATCATCTGCCCTAGAAAACTGCGTCTTCCCTCTTTGATCCAAGAGATCCTTGTTCCATCGGGTGGACTCCGTGGAGATCTCCTGGGCTAGAGACCCAGTGTATGGGTGGACGAGACAGGGTAACCAGACTGTAAGCAAGATCGTATAAAGATGTAATCTGAGGTCATGGACACTGTAGCAAGAGGTCAGGGCTGAAGAATCAGAGAACTGAGTGGACTTTGAAATGGATAGCCAAAGAGAATCCAAACTTAAAATGCAAAAGAATAAAATATAACAGCCTATAACAGACTTACAAATAGTAGCCAAAAGTCACCCTAACCGATCATAGGGCATATCTACCACTCAGAAGCATGACTTAGTGCATGACCATTGAAATGCCAGAAAAGACAGACAAAGGAAAGTTAAGCCATAGGGGCAACCTCTGCAGTTGGAACGAGGGAGCCATATGCAGTCAACAGTGAGGCCAGTTGAGAATATTTGAGGTTAGCATATGTCTAGAGATTCCTGTAGGAGATACAACCCAGCAAGCCTAGGTCAGCAACCCAAGGTCAGAGTACACAATGGGTTAGTATTAAAAAGTGACTAAACAGATGATCAGTCCTCAAGAGGGATAGTATTTAAATCAGATACCTCTCCTCCCCCATGCTGTAATTCATACTGTAACTAACATACTGTAATTCATTACAGCTGTGTCTAAGATTACCGTTTATAATTATAAATCAGCCCTACTAGTTCTTCTTGATATTGTAATTTCCAATCAAAGAGCCTCTAGAGTTAATGAATGAGGGGACCATCTGATTACAATTTCGGTTTCAATTCCCTGTTATGCAACCTGGTACCCAAATAAGGACTGTTTGTCCAAATATGAGTAGGCTAAGTCAGTCAGAAACAAGCAGAAAGTTTCAGTTTTTGCTGCTATTATCCAAGATGTTAGCAGATGAAGTGTTTAATGAAAAGTGTTTCTTTTAGGCAAACTTCTTTTTACCATGATTTGTTTAACCTATACCAGTGGTCTGCACATTTTTTCCTGTATAGTGCCATATAATCATTAGTATTTTTAGCCTTGTAGCCACATATGATCGCTGTGTATTTGTCATTGCCTTTTTGTTTTTTTAAACAAATGTTTAAAAATGGAAATGTTCTCTGTGTCCTTCACCATGTTTTCATGTTTTGTGATAGTGGCTGAAGTTTAGAGACTTGTTTTAAACAATGTTCTGACTTGTTGATCTATTGCTTCTGGCAAAAGATGTGTAATCATGACTTTGATGAACTTATTTTAAAAGTAGATGTGGGCCGGGCGCGGTGGCTCACACCTGTAATCCCAGCACTTTGGGAGGCCGAGGCGGGTGGATCACGAGGTCAAGAGATCGAGACCATCCTGGTCAACATGGTGAAACCCCGTCTCTACTAAAAATGCAAAAAAATTAGCTGGGCGTGGTGGTGCGCGCCTGTACTCCCAGCTACTCAGGAGGCTGAGGCAGGAGAATTGCTTGAACCCGGACGGCGGAGGTTGCAGTGAGCCGAGATCGCGCCACTGCACTCCAACCTGGTGCCTGGTGACGGAGTGAGACTCTGTCTCAAAAAAAATAAAAATAAATAAATAAATAAAAGTGGATGCACAGTTGATCTCTTATTCCAGGCATTTTGGTATATTCATGGCAGACAGTCTCTATAAACATGACAACTGTAAAACCTACTATACCCTGAAAGTTTGCTGTCTAGAAATTAAGTGCTTCATTTTCATTCAAATTAATATTTAGGTAAGACATGTCTCATTTCTAAATAGACTGTCAAACTTTTTAAATATTTTAACGTGTAATAGTGATGACCTTTTTAAAAGACTCAACGTAACTCGTTTCTCATTTAACCCATTAATTGCCCCCTTTTTGTTTTATTGTTGCTGCTTTCTCTTATAAATTGATGCTAAAGCTACATTCTTGATGTCTCAGGGTCTCAGTGTACGATTACGTTAGTTCCTTGCTCTAGTTTGTAGTTGAGCTGTGCCTCTGCACTGTTTGGGCCTGTGCAGCCATCCTTCACTAGACCCCAGCACGGTGGCCTTTAGTAGGCTCAAAGGTGGCCTTTAAGCCATTCTTAATATCATTGTGAAAAAGCATCCAGATTTGCCCACTAGAAGGCCAAGTGGTTGTATGACATGCTGTGGATTTTAGGGATATACTTTGCCTATTTCACATACTTTTTCTAAGAAGGTAAATAAGCTTACACATTTAAAGGTTTGAACTGTATTTCTTCTGTTTATAATTTTATGTTACTTATTTTGAGATGGTGTCTCGCTCTATCACTCAGGTTGGAGTGCAGGGGCACTAGTGTGATCACGGCTCACTGTGGCCCCAAACTCCCAGGTTTAAGCCATCCTCCCACCTCAGCCTTCCAGAGTAGCTGGGACTACAGATGTATGCCACCATGCCCCATTAATTTTTTCTGTAGAGATGGGATTTCACCATGGCTGCCTAGCTGGTCTCAAATTCCTGAGCTTAAATGATCTGCCTGCCTCAGCCTCCCAAAGTGTTGAGATTACAGGCGTGAGCCACTGCACCCAGCCTTTTTATAATTTTAATCATAATCTGTCAAATAATCTTTCATTACTTTTGCTTTCTAAATTCTTGTTATATTTTGCTAAACAATGCTTAATCTGTCTGATAAACCATTTTAGTAGAAGGGTGTCTGATGAGCACCACCCCTCCCACCCTGCCTTTCTTTTTCTTTTCTCAGAGTTACAAGGTCTCCCTCTTGCCCAGGCTGGAGTGCAGTCCTGTGATATAGCTCACTGCAGCCTCAGCTTCCTGGACTCAAGAAATCCTCCCACCTCCACCACTCTAGTAGCTGGGATCACAAGCATGCACCATGATCTCCAGCTAATTTTTATTTTTTAAGTAAAGACAAGGTCTTATTATGTTTCCCAGGCTGGTCTCAAACTCCTAGTATCATTTAATTTCTGTTTTAGCATTGGCTCTGAAAGAACTGTTGAGACAGTACTTGGAACTGTTGATATTTTCCAAAATCTGTTTTACCAAGATCAATTTTAAGGAGAGCAACAGAAAATAAAGTTCAAATGTGGAGTTTTTTTGTTTGTTTTTGGGTTTTTTTTTTTTTTTAAGACAGAATTTTGCTCTTGTCACCCAGTCTGGAGTGCAGTGGTGCGATCCTGGCTCACTGCAATCTCTGCCTCCTGGGCTCAGGCAGTTCTCCTGTCTCAGCCTCCCGAGTAGCTGGAATTACAGGCGCCCACCACCACCACCCAGCTAATTTTTGCATTTTTAGTAGAGATGAGGTTTCACCATCTTGGCCAGGTTGGTCTCAAATTCCTGACCTCAGGTGATCCGTCCGCCTTGGCCTCCCAAAGACCCGGGATTACAGGCATGAGCCACTGTGCCTGGCCCAAATGTGTTTTTTAGTCAATATTATTTAATAATGAATTGGATTAAGAGAGGTTTTTTTGCTCAATAGAAAGTTGATTGGGTTTTTAAAAAATAGCTTCTCTTGTTTTAAATAATTAAGGCTTAAAAAAATCTCTAACAATTCTCTTTCAGCTATTTGGATTCTATAAAAATGAGACTGTTTCTTAACCAAATGATAATTCCTTAAGTTGCATTCTTTGATTCAATTGTAGTGAATTTCCTGGTAGAAATTTTATTTTCTCTGAAGCAGAATCAGTTGTCTTCATATCACCATGTCAACCAGAAGAGAAGGAAATCTAATATGCATAGTAAAGAGAGAACACAAACACATGATGCCTTTAAAAGTCTCTGAAATTCAATATATGACTTTTTATACCAGAAATTGAACAAAAATTTAATCTTTTCCTCTTCATCTATGTCTCATGATGTGTTTGTGTGATTTTAAAGAACATTTTGGTGTTGTAAGTTCTGTATAAATGTGACCATGTCATCTGTATAATCTTGCCATCCTTTCTTTGGAAAACATAGGTCACTGTTAGTGTATGTCAAGGATGTTGATGTGGAGTCTTGAGTAAGCTAGTGGGCGAGAGGGTGTGTGTGGACGTGGTAGGCACGTGCATGTATTTGTTCATTTCTTTTTTTCTTTTTTTTTTTTTTGTATTTGTTCATTTCTAATCGAGCCATTCTTCTAGAGTCTTTGGGTCAGCTGTCACATTGGGCTTTCCTCCTTTGTACTTTTGAGTTGCTCTATGACTGGCAACAGACCCCAAACTAAAAAGGAAGGCTTTTAACGGATTAGTTCGGTCCTTTCCTTCGCCTACATTGTAGCAGCTGTGTTCTGCCCTTTCTGTGGCCCTGCAAGGAAAGGAGGCCTGTGCATAGCAGTCTTCTGTCAACATCCATTGTAAGATTCCTAAAGCCTATGGAATGAGATATTTCCTAGGAAAACTCTGTCAAGGCCAGTCCACATGGGAAAAGTATTTCTATGCTCAGTCTTGTAACTATGACTGTTTCTGTTTTAGGGGGTCAGGAGAAATTTAACTTACAAGACAGTGTTGTGCCACGCCTCTATACTTACTTGCCCTTTCTTTCTGAACTCTTGCAGGCAGCAGTACCTGTCCAAAGATCGCTTTAGTTCCACCTTGTTTCATAAACAGCACAACCACACTGGTTGATGAGAATGTATCTAAAGAAGAGGCTCAGGGAATAAATGGGAACAGGCCAGCCAAACACTCAGCTGCAAGTCCAAAGCCACAAGGTATGGTCTTTGGGGATTTGTGATCGGGATGGGTACTTTGTTCATCAAAGAAGGCTAACCAGAAAAATGGCCACAAAGAAAGCATTTTAAGCTAGAATTAAGGAACTGGGTACATTATTTTTTAGAGAAGAGGCTATCTCTATGCTTTTTCTTAAGCAGAAGTTGCTATTTGCTGTGCTCCTGAAACAACATACATTTCTCTATTACAGATCTTTTCATGTTGCTGAAATTACTTGCATGTCATCTTAATGGAACTGTGATCTCTTTATTATGCTTGACCTAGCACAGGGACTTTCTGTGTAATAAATGTGTTTGGAGCTACTGTTAGACGGAAATGATTTTCTAGATGTCAGTATTTGTGAAACAGATAATTCTAAAACAGCACTTCATGTACTTATTAAGAATATGATTTGATAATATTAAGGAAGTGGGACCTGAAGACACCTCATAGTAAGGTCATCCGCAGAAAGGACAGTAACAGCCCTCCATTCAGGATTGAGTGGCCAGTGAGGGGAAAGAAAAAGCCATAATGGTAGAAAGCTTGAATGATTTTTTCAGTGACCATTTTTTTACAAAGAAATTTCCAGTGAACTGGGTATTAACTTTGAGAAGCACAAAATTGTAGTTTTGATGGTAAGGAGCAAGGCCTTTTGAAATGGAACACAAAAGCTAAGCTACACTATGGTTTCATGTGTAGTTTCTTCCTTATAGATTTTCATTGATAATGAATGCTAAACAGATACTAGAAACAATACTGGGCATTGTCAGAATTACTACACTTGGGAAAAATCAATATCTGTTTTTGTTTATTTTGTGTTTACTTAGGTCTCCTGTTCTTGCAAAGAAAAATATATTCTAAAAAAAAAAAAAGAAAAATGTATTCTAGAGCATGCATTATAAAATAAGTGGTGTTATTCCTTAAAGTTGTATGTTTTAAGGATTTCTGAAAGAAAATTTTAGAATGAGTTTGCAATGAATCTTCTGGATTATGGGATATTTGTCTGCTTGTTCTCACAATTATATTTGTGGTGTGGAATATTGCTATCAAGCAAGGTCAGAAAATTGACGATTCAGATGAGTAGCCTATTCTTGAGCTTATAGTCATTTCTTTTGACTACACTGCTCCCTTATAGGATTGACATGAATATAAACATGGGAAAATTTTTTTGGCCGTGATTTGAGCCTTTTTGTTTCCAAAATATAAAAGTGCATCTTTCCTATTAGACCCAAGTTGACAAAGATCCAGTATGAGGTAAGAATATTAATAATGAATACAATTCTAGTTTATGAATTTTCCTGATCAAAGGAAGAATTTCATTACTTAAAAAGCCTTTATTTTTGGAAGATGCACTCCATTACCTCATTGTTTTCCAGAGTCATTGTATTGAGAGAAATAGAGTGTCCTTCCTAAGTTGCGTGTGCCAAAATAATCCCATTTTTAAGTAGACAACACTTAACCTTGCTTTTTTGTAGTTGTATGAAAGCCACTGTATTGTTATTTAAATACATACTTCCTATCTTAAATATGGACTAATTATGTTTATATACTTTTCTAACTAAAGGGAATATTTGCAGATATTAAATCAATCACAGAGTACTTTATAGTTCTTTTTCAAAATACTTTCAAGCGGTGTTTGGCCGGAATTCCCTGATACCCATGGCTAACATTTTAACCCTACCTTTCATCCTGCCATTTTGTATTTCCCTATGTTATAGTCTGTTCAGGCTGTTGAACAAAATACCATGAACTGTGTAGCTTATAAACAACAGAAATTTATTTTTTATAGTTCTGTGGTCTGAAAGTCCAAGATCAGATTCAGGGTCTGATAAGAGCCTGCTTTCTGGTCCATAGATGGTTCCAAGATCAGATTCAGGATATAATGAGGGCCTGCTTTCTCATAGATCGCCATCTTTTCACTAAAACTTCAGAGGGTGGAAAGGGTCTCTCTGGGACCTTTTTTCAATGGCATTAATTTAATTAATGACAGCTCAGTCCTCATGACCTAAACACCTCCCAGAGACCTTACCTCTTCATACTGTCACCTTGGGAATGAGGATGTCAACATGAATTTTGGGATGCAAACAAACATTCCGATCATAGCACTCCATAGGAACTTGATTTTTTCTCATTCATTACAGCTTGACCTGCTGTATATTTTACTCATCAACTCAGTTTTTTCTGCCTATGTGTCCCCTCACATAGTACATAACCAGTCTTCAATAATACTGCTATATGGCTACATTCCTTCCCGTTTGCTTCTGCTATTCTTTAAAACTTTGAACATGTGCCATGCAGGGACCAATATCCCTCAAATGAGGCTACATCTTAGTATTGTCAGATGAGCTGCCACATAGATTGGTCAATAAGTCAATCAATAATACCCAGGAATGAGCATTCCCTATTCTTTAGTGGAGAGAAGCTAATTTTAATTTCTCCTAACATTTGGGTGACTGAGGCAGAGAAGAGAAGTAGGTGCTAATAGGGACCTACTGCATGGAGCAAGGAATTATCACACTGACACCTTTGTTCCTGCCTTACTGCAAATCCCTTTTAAGTTGTGAATGGTGAGGTTGCTGGGGCTTCACAGTCACTGTGTGGAGTCCTGATAAGGGAAGGGGAGTCAGGCTGGCAGGAGCAGGGGAAAGCAGAAAGAGAAAGTAGATAAACTGTTAAGTCCGCCTTTCTTCCTGGTCCAGGGCCCATAGCAGATAACTGACAATCTTCCTGCAATGACTTATCACCAGACACTATGACTAATAGAAAAATGCACATTAGCTCACTGCAACCTTGGCGTTACCAGTACTGCATGTAGCCCTCTCCAGCACAAGCACCATCCTGTAAAATACCCAGGAAACCTTTGTCTCTTTGTAGTCAGCTCCTCTCTTGCTGATCTGCCTGTTGCTTTCTTGCAATGTATTTTCGTACTTTGTCTAATAAATACGCCTTTCTGTGCCTACAGCTGTCTTGGTAAATTCCTTTACTGCCCACACCGCCAGCCCTGGATATTGCTACCCACAACACTGTGTTGTTTTAGTTTAATTCAGGACTCTTATTCTAGATGAGTAGTTTTCAAGCGTGCACTTTTGCCCACACATGCATATCCTCCCCCGACAATAGGACATTGGTAGTATCTGGGGACATTTCTGCTTGACACTGCTTGTGGGAGTTGCTACTTGCAGCTAGTGAGTGGTGCGTAGGGATGTTACTCTACATTCTGCAATGCACGGGTCAGTCCACAATGAAGAATTCATACAAACTGTAGTATCAATTGCTGCATTTGCAAAACTCTGACCTAGATTAAAATAAGCACATATCTTTTTTTCCCTTTTGTAGATTGCTAAGAAGATTATAGTTACAATTTATTGCACAGTTTTTTTGGTTTTGTTTTTTTTCTGAGATGGGGTTTTATTCTGTCACCCAGGCTGCAATGCAGTAGTGCGAACTCGCCTTACTGCAGCCTCCGCCTCCCAGATTTAAGTGATTCTCTTGCCTCAGCCTCCTCAGTAGCAGGACTACAGGCATGCACCACCGTGCCCAGCTAATTTTTGTTTTTTGTTTTTTTTTTTTTTTTTTTGGTAGAGACGAGGTTTTACCATGTTGGCCAGACTGGTCTCGAACTCCTGATCTCAGGTGATCCATCTGCCTGGGTCTCCCAAAGTGCTGGGATTACACGCACGAGCCACCACCCCCAGCCTATTGTAATTTTACAAGGGGAAAGTATTGCACATCTTTATTAGTGGTGATTATGTAGCAATGTCTCTGGAACAACGTGTGGTTTATGTTTGTGTTTATTAATCACCAGTAAGTAAATACTTTTGAAGAATTATTCATAGGTTTTTAAAAAGTGAATCAGCTAAGTTTTATTTTATTTTAAACCTGAAAAAGGAATGACCAGAATACCAGCCCTTTGCATAGTGTTTCAAAATCAGCAGAAAGAAGGAAAGATAAATTTTAGATTATCTTTAGATTGGATAAACTTGCATTTGGATATAAATTGGAACATGTAGATTTTGAAATGGATTTGTTTCATAATTAGAGCTTGTTTTGCCTCAGCCTCAGAAAATATCCTAAGGACTTGGAAAACAATGGCTTATTCACTTCATACCAATCCTAATAGTCAAACAAATTACTGAGCAACCTCCAACATAAGTCTTTCTTCTTGTTCACCACTTTTAATACTGGCCTGTTTCCTGCCATGCTAGTCAGTAACTCAAAATAGCTCCTTTATTAATTAAAGCTAATAGTTTTCTCTTAACAGCGTTTATCCAGAACATTCTCCATAGTTTCTGATTATTTTGATAACGTGCAAATTGTCACATAATGTCTCAATCATTAAATGCTTTGAAGAGCCATCATTGTTGTTTGAGTAACTTACATAAATATAGAGTACTTAAACCTAGTTATTTGCTTCTAAAGTAAAAGTCTATGTGTAATAATCCATTCTTTTCAAAGTGTAATGTTATAATGCATTTATACATAGTCAGCTTTTGTTGTTTCTGTTTTTAAAAAGAAGAGTAATTGAAGTCTATTGACTTAAACTGGCAATTAGTTTCTCTTTTCATTCTAGATAATCACTTTGAATAATTAATTTTTTTCCTATTTATATCTGTAAATGTGGGTGTAATAAACCCATCTTATTTGTAGTTCAATAGAGATCTCAAACTTAGCATGTATAAAGCTGAACCGCTATTCTCCTTTCCAAAAACTGCTCTGTCTGCTGTGTCACTTGACCACTGATCCACCTTCTGATAGATGAGACCCAAGGCTTCAGTCATCCTTGCCTCCCCTTTCTTTCTGTCATGTTTCATTTAATCTCATCAGGAAATCTACTTTAAAAATATACCAAGAATCCAGGTATTTCTAACTACCTTTCACTAAGCACCATGCTCTCTTGCCAGAATTTCTACGATATCTGCTTAATTGTCCGCCCTGTTTCTCCCCTGTTCTCCTCTGCATTCTCAACACAGCTTCCAGAGTGGTCCTGCCACAAGTTCAGTTATATCATGTTACATTTTGGCTCAAAACCCTGCAGGGACTTCTCATTTCATGCAACCTCAAAATAAGTGGTCCAGAGTTTACCTTCTCAGGCCTCCCTCTGCCCTACTTTTGCCCACATGCTCATTCTGCTCCATTCCTGCTGGCCTCCAGACCCTAGCTATCCCTGGCTCTCATTCCACCTGCTGGAAAGCCTTTCCGCAAACAGAAACAGTTCCTTCCACTTGAAGGCTTACTCAAATCCCAGCTTCTCACAGAGGCTAACCTTGCACACTCTATTTAAGATGGCAGTCTGCCCTCCCTCTGACTTCGCACACTCTGGATCATGTTTATCTTGTTCTTTTAGCCTTTACTACATTTTCTCCTAGCACTTATCTCCTTCTGTTAAATGATAAATGATTTACTTGCTATTTTTTTTATTTTTATTTTTATTTTGCTCATTGATAGGCTTAAGTGCCTAGAACCTAATAGGTATTCAAGGCCAGGCGTGGTGGCTCACACTTGTAATCCCAGCCCTTTGGGAGGCTGAGGCGGGTGGATCATGAGGCCAAGAGATCGAGACCATCCTGGCTAACATGGTGAAACCCTGCCTCGACTAGAAATATGAAAAATTAGCTGGGCATGGTGGCGCATGCCCGTAGTCCAGCTACTTGGGAGGCTGAGGCAGAAGGATCACTTGAACCCGGGAGGCAGAGGTTGTAGTGAGCCAAGATCACGCCACTGCACTCCAGCCTGGCAACAGAGCAAGACACTGTCTCAAAAAAAAGAAAAAGAAAAAATTTAAAAATAGGTATTTAATAAATATTCATTTAATTAATGAAAAAAAATAAACATCCTATATAGAGGTATAAGAATTGCTCAAGGATAAATATTTTTTAAATGCTGAATTCTTAGTAGTTTTGTAAATTTATACTCTCATCAAAAATGTGTTCACATTGCTTCATATCTTCACTGACAGTATTGTCAGATTTAAAATTCTAGTTCATTTGATCTGGCCAAAACAGTATCAGCTTATGGATTTAATTTGTATTTCCCTGAAATACTAATAAGTGAGGGTGAACACTATTTTTCCTATCTATATCCTTTGGGTTGTTAGGTCTTTTAGTTAATAGCGCTTAGGAGTTTTTTATTTTTGTTTTGAGACAGGCTGTCTGTTGCCCAGGCTGGAGTACAGTAGCATGATCTCAGCTCACCGCAACCTCCATCTCCTGGGTTCAAGTTATTCTCCTGCCTCAGATTCCACAGTAGCTGAAATTATAGGCATGTGCCATCATACCCAGCTAATTTTTGTATTTTTAGTAGAGACAGGGTTTTGCCATGTTGGCCAGGCTGGTCTCGAACTCCTGACCTCAGGTGATCCATCTCCCTTGGCCTCCCAAAGTGCTGGGATAACAAGTGTGAGCCACCATGCCAGAGTTTTTTTATTCTGATTCTGATTCCTTTCGTCCTTGTATGTAATACAAAAGTCTTATTTGGGTCTGTGAGCTCCAGTTCTTCACAGGGCATTGTAGAAGAGCCAAAGATGGCTGAACAAGGAGAGGGGCAGATGAAGGACATTATTGTATTTCGAAACTTTGTATCCTGACAAAATTTCATATAGATGTTACATGGTTATCTTAAAAATAGATGTCTTATATATGTTAATCTTGTGCAGTTACAAAGTGGTTTCACAGGTAGGGTTCCTTCATGTGCTTTTAAATCTTTTTCTGGTCATTTACTTCTCAAAGTAGCAGTGTGTTACTTTTTCAGTCTTTGACAGGAGCAGTAAGATTATATAATGAATTAGTTTTATGAAATAGTGGTCTTCCTTAAGACTTGAATGTGGCTGAGCACAGTGGCTCATACTTATAATCCCAGCACTTTAGGAGGCCAGGGCGGGTGGATCACCTGAAATCAGGAGTTTGAGACCAATGTGGCAAAACCCTGTCTGTACTACGAATACAAAAATTAACTGGGCATGGTTGCAGGCGCCTGTAATCCCAGCTACTCGGGAGGCTGAGGCACAGGAATCACTTGAACTTGGGAGTCGGAGGTTGCTGTGAGTTGAGACTGCGCCACTGCACTCCAGCCTGGGTGACAGAGTAGGCTCTGTCTCAACAACAACAAAAAGAGTTGAATGTTAACCTATAATCATGGGTTACAAGAAGTAGTGACTTGAAACAAAGATGAGACTCATTTCCTGTTTTCAAGGAACTCAGAAGTCTAGGGAGGAAACCCTGGTTATAAAATATTATAAAACAAAATGACAAATGTTAATTGAGAAGATATTTGAAGATTTTTGAGGCAAGGTGGGAGGGCAAGAGGTAGAATAGTCAGGTAAGCCTTCTGAAAAAGAGTTGATGGCTGAGGTGAGCTTTGCGGAAATTGCGGGAGTTTGCCAAGTGGACCATTGTAGGTATGTGCGAACATCTGAAGGCCTGAGAAAAACTTACCAAGCTTACAATAGAAGATGCAATTCAGTGTGTCTGGAATCTAGGCAGCATAGGAGTGGGGGAGTAGAGATGACACAATCACTAAGAAAGTTCCCAAGGAATCTGTTTCAAGAGAAAATGAAGCCAGGAGGGCTGGCTCTCACCTATAATCCCAGCTACTCTGGAGACTCAGATGTAGAATCACTTAAGCCCAGAAGTTTGAAGTAAAAATGAGATATGATTGCGTCAGTGCACTCCAGCCTGGGTGACAGAGCAAGACCCTGTCTCTGTGCATGTGCGTGTGTGTATGTGTGTACACACACACATATAAGATAAATAGAAAAGAAAATGAACCTACTGTTGTGGCTTTCCAACAGACATGTTTTCATTTAGCTCCTGATATATAATAAGGTTCTTACTATCATGATTCTGCAGTTGTTCATATCGTAGCAGAATTGTACTTAGCGAATCTTACTCAGCTAAGTAAGTGTTATGGTAGGAGGTATTTTGGATGCAGGCGTCTTTTACCTGAAAATATTACTGCTCTAGGAGCTTAACAATCAAGTAGGAAAAGACTGTATTTGCATACTACACTGTTCTCAGAATGTGAAACCCAAATCTGGAAATGATTTTGCTTCTTTTAAATGTCACACTGTTGATCTCTAGAATTAATATTGTATCTGAAGAAAGCAGAAAAAAATCTAAATAAATAAATAATTGAAATATAAAGAAGAGGAGGAATCGGAGCTTTAAGGTCTACCATTCTTATCATCTGTAATGCCAATAGAGACTAATAATAAACTGCATCCTTAGAATATTGCGTAGAATTTATCATCTTTTCCCTTATAGAACTAATTTGGGAAAACTTTTTGAACAGTGAATATTTGTTTCATAAAATGGTAATTTATTTAGCTTTAGATCTTTATTTTCATTTTAGTTTTATAATGTAGTCTTCACAGTCTGGATGATGCAAAGGATTTACTGGTCCTTTCTAATTTGTGATCTTGTATATGTAAGGGAGGAAAAATTTTCCTCTACCCTTTAGGTTTCCAGCTGGACCTTCGAATTAAGCTGACATAAAAACAGATTAGCAGAACAAAAACATGCAAGAGATGGACAAAGGATGGCTGCAATTTTTTTCGTTGCTCAGAAACTAGGAAAGGTGGCCATGAAGAGAAATTAGTCTCAATAATTAAAGTATGAATTCCTGGGTTGCACCTGCCATCTGTTGTCGTTTCTTCTGGGTACAGACTATTAAATTGAAACGTGAGATCGTGGTTTTTAATTGGAATTGGATTTTTTCGCATCGTAAGTACATTGCATACAAGATTTCTTTTTCTTTTAGTCCTGCATTAGATGTTCCTCAGTTAACTGCATAACGTTGGGAGTTGAAAGAATCATTTCATTCATCAGTTAGGTCTTTTCAGCTATAATATATGTTTTTTTTATTTGTGTATTTTCTGAGACAGAGTCTTGTTCTGTAGTGCAATACTGTGATCTCGGCTCACTGCAACCTCTGCCCCCCTGGTTCACGCGATTCTCCTGCCTCAGCCTACCGAGCAGCTGGGATTACAGGTGCATGCCACCATGCCCAGCTAATTTTTTGTATTGGTAGAGACGGCGTTTCTCCACGTTGGTCAGTCTGGTCTTGAACCCCCGACTGCAAGTGATCCACCCGCCTCAGCTCCCAAAGTGCTGGGATTACAGGCATGAGCCACCTTACCAGCCCAGTATCTGTTATTTTTATTACATTATAAAAGATGAACAAGTAATTTTTTTTTTTGAGACAGAGTCTCACTCTGTCGCCCAGGCTGGAGTGCAGTGGTGTGATCTCGGCTCACTGCAACCTCCACCTTCTGGGTTCAAGCGATTCTTTCTGCCTCAGCCTCCTGAGTAACTGGGACTACACGTGTGTGCCACCCACGTTGGCTAATTTTTGTATTTTTAGTAGAGATAGGGTTTCACCATATTGGCCAGGCATATCTCGAACTCCTGACTTTGTGATCCGCCCACTTCATCCTCCCAAAGTGCTGGGATTATGGGTGTGAGCCACCATGCCCGTCCTTTTCTTTTTCTTTTTCTTTCTTTTTTTTTGAGACAGTGTCTCACTCTGTTGCCAGGCTGGAGTGCAGTGGCGTGATCTTGGCTCGCTGCAGCCTCTGCTTCCTGGTTTTGAGCAATTCTCCTGCCTTAGTCTCCTGACTAGCTGGGACTACAGGTGCACACCACCACGCCCAATTATTATTATTTTTAAAATTATTATTATACTTTAAAGTTAGTAGAGACGAAGTTTCATCATGTTGGCCAGGATGGTTTCAATCTCTTGACCTCATGATCCTCATTGGCCTCCCAAAGTGCTGGGATTACAGGCATGAACCAACCAGTCTGGCCAATAGAATTTTTTCTAAGACGATGTGTTTAACTTTAGCCATTCATGTACCATCTTCAGATCTGTCGTATTCATGTACCATTTGTTCTTTTTTAAAAAAAGTATATATTTACTGATTTACTGTACATTTGAATTTTCTCCCTTGCTGAATTTGATACCTCCTCTGTGTTCTGAAACACCTGTGTACCCAGTGTTCACTTTTGTCAACATCATTAAACTGCCTCTCTGCTAGTAGACGATCTCCTTAATGATACACTAATTATAATGTTCCAAACATTTGCCAAACATAATGCAAATAGTCACTATAAATATAACTGTAGGCCAGGCGCAGTGGCAGATGCCTGTAATCCCAGCACTTTGGGAGGCCGAAGTGGGTAGATCACAAGGTCAGGAGTTCAAGACCAGGCTGGCCATTATGGTGAAACCCTAACTCTACCAAAAATATAAAAATGAGCCTATGTGGTGGCAGGTGCCCATAATCCCAGCTCCTCAGGAGGCTGAGGCAGGAGAATCACTTGAACCTGGTAGGCGGAGGTTGCAGTGAGCTGAGATTGCACCACTGCACTCCAGCCTGGGCAACAGCGTGAGACTATGTCTCAAAAAATAACAAATACATAAATAGGCCGGGCGCGGTGGCTCACGCCTGTAATCCCAGCACTTTGGGAGGCCGA
>PVKV010025718.1:0-29201 GCA_004027835.1 Alouatta palliata | reverse complement strand
TTTTTTTTTTTTTTTTTTTGAGACAGAGTCTTGCTCTGTTGCCCAGGCTGGAGTGTAGTAGTGATCTTGGATCACAGCAACCTCCACCTCCCTGGCTCAAGCAATTTCCCTGCCTCAGCGTCCCGAGTAGCTGGGATTACAGGCGCCTACCACCACACCCGGCTAATTTTTATATTTTTAGTAGAGACAGAGTTTCATCATGTTGACCAGGCTGGTCTCATTCTCCCCACCTCAGGTGATCCACCCACCGCGGCCTTCCAAAGTGCTGGGATTACAGGCATGAGCCAACGCACCCGGCCAGGATCAACATTTTTAAAGTAAACTATGCACATTTTGTAGACATGCTATTGCATACTTTATAGACCATGGTGGAGTGTAAACATGACTTTTATATGCATTGGGAAACCGAAAAAATGTGTATGACTGAGTTTATTGCAATATCGCTTTAGTGTGGTGGTCTGGAATGGAAACCGCAGTATCTCCAAGGTAGGCTTTCATCAGGAGACTGCAAAAGCACTGCCCAGAGAAGTCCCTTTTTCTTCTGCTTTGCTGTTCCAACAATCCCTCTTTAAAGGTGTGGCTGAGGGTCTACAATGTGTTCTGCTGGGGTTTAAAGAGAAAATAATAGGACTGCTTCTTGTTTATTATATACATATAATATTTTAAATAATTATCTTTTAAAATATTTGTTTTTGTGCATGGTTCATGATATGCAAAATGGCTAACAGTACATACATATCTATTATAAATAAATGACATATATTGGGGTGTAGGCCCAACATATATTTGGGGTACCCAAACCCCTACCATGGGGTTAAGCTAATGCCTAAAAAGAAGAATAAACAGGGAATTGTGGATGGGAGCAGGGGACACCATTTAACAGTTTCAAAGAGTTACTCAAGTGCCACAGTTGTAAGATAAATATAAATAAGCTTTAGAATATGTAAAGCGCTACGCAAATGCTAGTTATCAAATTAAATATATTTAAATTCATCAGTTTACAGCTTTTAAAATGATGGCTGCCATTTTTAGTGTCATAGTTGCTATGGCAACATGGCAGTGTACGGGGGCAAAAAGCCTCCCGAGGCCAGGGCTGGCTGGGAGTAACCCCTGGACCTTCAGATGTAGTAGGTGGCAGGGCAGGATTCGAGCAGGGGCCTCACTGATCTTTCTGAAATGACTGAGATGGGGACAAATCAATAGCTCAATCTCTTCCGTGGGAACTTGGCCCCAGTCCCCGGCTACAACCCAGCTATAAAGGGCTCAGAGTTCCAATCCCCTCTAAGCGGTTTGGGAGGAAGGTAAAGGTCGGTGGTCCTGCTGAGCCCGTTCAAATGCAGGAACGACTGTGTTTAGAAATAGACAAATGGAAACAGAAAGTGTGGGAAAGTGCTATTAAGCACTTCCTGGCCGGAGACTCAGCAAGAGGACAGCGGATGGGAGTATGCCCAGCAAGCGCTGGAGCCCAGCTTTCTAGGGTCAGCCTTCGTTCTGTAAGCAGGAAGCAGAGTCCCTTCAAGGCCTTGGGAAACCTCCTTGACCCAGTGAGAGGCTTGGGTTCAGTGTTGGGTGCTCACTGGGTCCTAACTTGGGCCTTTCCCCTGGGGCTCACATTCCCCTGGGGCTCACATTCCCCTGGGGCTCAATTTCAGGAACTGGAAATTGGGTTAGCTATAAGCTGTCACTTCTCTTTCCTCCACCACTTGTAATGACTTCAGCATCTGAGTGCTCCATTTCCCGTCTTGGGAATGGGCCTCTTAATAGTATGTGCCTCATTGGGTTGTTGTTATGAAGATTAAGTGAGTACAGTTTTTAAGTTTATAACTTTAAGGAAACTGCAGGTTGAGGGAGGGAGGTGCTAACTCTATTCTGAGAACTCTTGAAGAAAGATCTTAAGACCTCCAAGTACTCAAGATGTCCACTGCTGAACTTATCCGTTTGTACAAAAATGCTTGTGTGATGCATATTGTATGCCATTTTGAAAACAATCCATCGAGTTTGAACTCTCAGCTCCTATCAGGGGAAATCCTCCTCCAGTCATTCTGAGGACTCCCTTGGGACAGACTGTATTTTTCACAGATGGCTGCAACAATATCTCCTCTCCTGAAAACTCTTCTAGAATTTTGTTACCCCCTAGTTGAGAAAGAGAGTAAGTACCCTGCTCTTGAACCAGGTAAGCCTTGGTGACTGCCTCTACAAATAGGATGCAAAGGAAGTGATGCTATGTGACTTCTAAGGCCAGGTCACAAAATGCCATGCACTTTTAAGTTGGTCTTTGTTCTTGAAAACCAGCAGCCTAATTGTGAGGGAGCTCACGCATGCAACTGTGGAGCAGCCTCATGGGGAGGAATAAAGGCATTTGGTCCACAGCTCTGGCTGACCTCCCAGCTGGCAGCTAGTGCCAACTTGCTAGGTGTGTGAGTGCACCATCTTGAAAATGGATCCCTAACCTCCAATTGAACCAGCTGACATTGCATAGCGCAGAGATAAGCCTTTGCTGCTGAGTCCACCCCACATTGCACCCCAAAATGAGTCCAGCCCACTCATTTATATCAAGATAAACGAGTGGGATGGTTTGTTACGTAACAGTAGGAAACGGATGGGAAACAGTAGGAAATCCCCACTCATTCTCTTTACCTTCCTCCACCAGCGTTGTGCAAAAGTCTTGGGGTCTTAACCTAGGCCCAGATACCAGCAGGGAATTGGCCCCCGGGTTCTTGCCTACAAGTTGTTTGAAGTCTCTTGTTCGGCTGTTCCTCTGCCACCTATGGGGTGGGGTATCTTCTGAGAGCCTGAGAACCCTATAGCCATACCTCTTTGAGAACTTGCAAAACCACCATCTCCCTCACCTCCAAGCTGGCCATGGATATCTTTTCTCAAGGCTTTATAGGAGGGGGTTCTTCTCACCCCTTTTCCTACCTCCAGAACTCCTGGCTCCACCTCTGGAATGGATTAAAGAATTTCCAAGGGTGGAGTCTCTCACTAGAAGTATCTGTGCTCTCTGCCTGGCAAAATGCCCAAAGTGAGTGGTAACAAAGCTTGCCTTCTGCTGGAAGAGAGGGAATAGGGACAATGCTAGCAGAGCCAACCCATGTGACAGTTCAGTGAATGACTCTGCTATGGTTTCAATGTATTGGAAACTGAATCCCCAAATTCGTATGTTGACGTTATTTGGGGGTAGGGCCTTTGGGAGGATTAGATAAGGTCATCAGGATGAGGCCCTCATGATGAGGACTGGTGGCTTTGTAATAAGAGGAAGAGAGACCTGCGGTGGCATGTCCTTGCCCTCTCACCACGTGATGAGGCAGTAAGAAGGCCCTCACCAGATGTGGCCCCTTGACCTTGGACTTCCCAGGCTCCAGAACTACACAAAATAAAATTCTTTTATCAATTACCCATACTGTGAACAGAAAATGGACTAAGATAGACTCAGATTCACATCTACTCAATGACCGTCCCTAAAGCTTCCAGGCACTATGCTAGAAGCTGGGGAGACAAGGCAAAATGGCAGTGCCACCTGCCTGCAAAGACCTGGACAAGAGGGCACCTGTGGCCACCCAGAGTCCACACCTGACCTTGATCATGCTTCAGGGGTCTAAAAACCTAGACTGCCCAACTGGCCCAGGCCAGGTTTTTTCTGTTGTTGTTCTTTTGTTTTTTTTGACAGGGTCTTGCTCTGTTGTCCAGGCTGGAGTGCAGTGGCACAATCTCAGCTTACTGCAACCTACGCCTCCCTGGCTCAAGCAATTCTCCCATCTCAGCCTCCCAAATAGCTGGGACCACAAGCACGTGCCACCACGCCTGGCTAATTTTTGCATTTTTTGCAGAGACAGCGTTTCACCGTGTTGTCCAGGCTGGTCTTCAGCCCCTGAGCTCAGCAATCCTCCTGCCGTGGCCTCCCAAAGGGCTGGTATTACAGGTGTGAGGCACTGTGCCCAGCCCCCCAAGCCAGTTTTAAGTCTTACAGAGCCCTCTGTCCAGGTACCGTCCTGAGGGTACATCCTGTCCTGGAGTGTGCACCCAGAGAGAGGTGACCAAGAGGTGGCTGTAGGCAAGGCGTGTGGGCAGACTTTGGGTGCGTGAGCTGGAGTGTCCACATGCCTGAATTCTGGGCCACTTGTGACACAGGACAGAGATGGGGATGGGAAGAGAAGTGGAGTGGGTGGCTTGAAGGCTAGGGCCAGGCTATCCTACTGCACTGCCATGTTCTTGCATAAAATTCTAAGGAGTCCAAGAATTCTCAATTTGAACATGGTCTTCCTGGTCACTAAAAGGGAAATTTGAATGTATTGGAAACTGAATCCCCAAATTCACATGTTGAGGCAGGAGAACACACATATTTTATTTTACAGTCTGTTAAATGTTTCGATACAAGGTATCTGGTCCTTAATTTGCACTCTTGGGCTCCCCGTGTTCAGGTAGGTCGGCATAACAGGACTAGTGCTCTGGGTCCTTCGCTCCTACAGGAAGACACTCTTTTGTGGGGCTCAGACAATGACAGGGAGTATGGCAGAGATTCTAGAAGCTGCCTGCAGACTGCTCTCCATGTCACCACAGCTGCCTCTATCTCTAATCTGGAGTGGCAGGGCAGCAAGGAATAGCAGATGGGACTAATATGAGGGAATGCCTTCATGGGGGCGGGGACGGCGGGAGGGGATCCAGCTGTTTTGCCAATGGCCAGTCCCTATCTATCGTGCTGGAGCCCTATTAACTTCAGTAGGGATAGCACGAGGTTCAAGAGGCTGAAGGAGAGACCCAAGCCAGCAACAGGGACACGGAGTTTCATTGGGAAACTTACACACAGGGATGGTCCAGTGGCAGTGGGCTCGACAGAACTGCACAGTCCCATGGCAGGCTGGGCAGGAGGACCATGACCACTTACAAAAAGCCTGCAGTTTACACATCATTCTCACTTAGCACCCTCCCCCTAGCAGCCCCCACCTGACAACCTTCATTTAGCCCCAAAGAGCCTTGAGCCCCTGCACAGCCTGAGTTTCACAGGATGGGTCATGGTTCAAATGTTCCTCACAGATAAGGAATGAATCTCCAGGTTGGCCATTCCCGGCTTCCTTAGCTGAAAACTACAAACACACATGTGGGTGCATCTCTCATACAGGGCCATTCTCAGGGTATGCTTAAGTCAAGTTACTGCTGTCAGGAGCATCTGCCAGACACCATCACAAACACCCCCAGCTCGGAGGGAGGGGGTGTGGAGTAGGGTGGAACAGGAGGGTTTTTTATGCCCATTTTGCATGCATGGGCTGCGTAGGGTAGGGGTCTGAAACTCAGCCCAAGAACAAATGGCACAGTGGTTCTCAAAGTGTGGTCCCCGGACCAGCATCCACATCATCTAGGAGTTTGTTAGGAGCTTAACCTCCTGCAGGATACATGGTGTCTCTGCAGGTGGGACATGCTGCTGGGTTCAAAGGATTCCCCAACCTCACTTCTCTGCCTTGGTGTGGGAATTCTATGAAGGAGACTTTTTACTGAAAGAACATTTTCTGAGCCTGTATGGCATTCAGACAGTGGGCCAAATACTTTGTGAATGCTGTCACATGTTATTTTCAACAGCCAACGTTAAGATTGGTATTATTGTTATGGCTTTTTATTGTTACTCCCTGATTAAGGACTCATCCCAGAGAGGTTACGTAGTTTGCCTTGTCCTGGGTTTAAAAAGCAACTAGGAGGCTACCCAGGTCTGCGTGATTCTTCAACCACCCTAATTCTTTACAATATTCTCAACAGTGGTTTATGCTTGAATGGGATTCAGAATCACCTGGAGGCCTTATTATAACCAATTGTCCCACAGTGTTCCATTCAATAATTTGGGAGGGGCGTCAAAATACACATTCCTAACAAGTTCCCGGATGATGTTGCTCCCGGTTCAGGGACCACAACGTGAGAACTACAGTGCTGGGCTGGGATCCAGCACCCCCCGCCCCCCTCCGCCACTCTACCCATGCAAAGCACCCATAATCATACCCTCCCACAATCGTGTGTTGTGAGATGCCCATGAGATAATGGGAGCGAAAGAGCTTTGTCAGCTGCACAGGTGAATGTCCCTGGTCATTAACCAGGTAATCTGGTTGAGGCTGGTCCCCTGGAGCCTGGAGGGGCAGAGGGCTGGGACACAGGGTGGGGCACCGTGGCCACCTAGAGAACTCTTGAAGCCCACCTCAATTCTGGGCCACTTTTTCTTCAGGGAGAAAGCTAGCTTTGAGAGCTCAGTCCCGCGGCCCCTCCTGCCACTCTTCTCATCAAGCCACACCTCCTCCCTCACCTCAGGCAGCTGCTGGGCACTGCCTCAGCACTGGCTGGCCTGGGCCACTTCTCCAGGGGCCAGTCCAGGCAAGCTGGGGCAGCTCAAGGCTGTGACTCAGGACCTGAGGCTGGATTCCACTCACGCCCGCCTCCACCATGAGATTCAGAGCCCGCGACTTCCCTTCTCTGAGCCTTCAACTGCACATTAGCAAAACGGGCGCAACGGGTGTACCATGAGTTGTGGGAAGTCAAGGGCCAGAACTTTATACAGCAGTTGGCATAGAGCCTGGCGCCTGGCAAGGGTTCAATCCATGATAGTATTTTCAAAAAGTGCCTGGGCCCAGGCCGCCTCTTGATAGAGGCCCCCACTTGGAACGCAAACCGCTCCCACGCCGTTCCTCGGTTGCACCCGGATACACCCGCCCTGGAATGCCAGCGTGGGGGCCCCAGGGCTACCCGCCCCGAGCTGAGACGGGCAGGGCAGGGCAGGATTAGGAAGACGCTGAGCCCAGGCTGGGGCGGGGAGGGGCGTGGCCTCCTCCCACTAGGGCCGGGGGCGGGGTGGGCCCCAAGGAGAAAGTGAAGGAGGCGGAGGCGCTGGGAGGGCCCGGGAGGAGACCGGGGAAAACGAGGCAGTTGTGAGCTGGGCGGGACCGTTAGGAAGCGCCGTGAATGGACAAGGATGGGGCGTGGCGGGCCTCATCCCCCGTGTGACCTGGGGACGGGGCTGCCGGGATAGAGGAGAGAGGCAGTAACCGGGCGGGGAGAGGGGCGGGGCCTCAGCGCCAGCTGGGCCTGGGGGCGGGGCTGGCCGGGATAGGGCCGTAGTGGGCGGGACCTGGCCGGTAGGAGCGCACCATCTCACCACAGGGCTCGGGGGCGGGGCCGGCGGAGGGGCGCTGAGAGGGCGTGTCCTCGGGGGGCGGGGCCGGCGGAGTCGGCGGTTTTCCCCGACTGCCGACGTGAGGGGGCCCAGGAGTGACGGAGCCCGGGGCTGCGCAGCCGGACGCCGACTGGGGCAGGAGCGGGCGACGCTGGGTCTGCACAGCGGAGCAGAAAGCAGAACCAGCAGGTGAGCAAGAGGCAGCGGGCGGGGGGAGTCTGCCGGACAACCAGAAGCGATGTTATTTTCGCCCCTGCTTCTGCAGCCCGGCTCGGACAGCTTTCCTCGAAACCAGTGACAGGTCGGGGCAGCTGGTGGGTGAAAAGGAGCTTTAGCCCCCAGTCCTGAACCCCTAGTTCTCCCACCAGCTGCGTGACCCCGGGTCCGTCCCCTCACCCGGCTCTGGACCTCCTGGGCTTCAGTAGGAGGAAGTGAACCAGGTGAATTCCACGCTCCGGTTGCCCTTTCTCACTTCAAACCTCGGAAGGTGAGGGCTGGCAGGTGAGAACTGGCTGCAGGTCACCACAGGTGTTCCCATCGCGCTGCCCTCTGCAGTTCCTCTCCCTGCAAAATGGGACTTAGCGAAGCAAATTGCTTTAAAGAGTGCACAGGTTCCTCGGTTGGGGCTCGAACCCACGAACCCTGGGGAAGACAAGCCCAAAGCAGGGAGATTCCATTTCCCTCCTCACCTGCTTCCCACCAATTCTGACAGTTCAACTAAGCCGGACCCCCTAAGACTTCAAATTGGAAACTCAGTGGGGCTTTTCCAGGTGAGCTGGCCTGAGCAGGGGGTTGGAAATCGGGGAACAGTTCTTACTCTGGTGAGTGGGGAAGAGAAGGGAAAACCCCACCGATCCTTAGGCCCGGGGTCAAGCCCAGGGCCCCAGGGGCTCTTGCAGCATACCCATGGTTAATTTCTTGGCTGACGGTTTCTGTTCCTGGTGGTGGTGGCTGCTCTGTGCTGGGCCCCAGTAGCAGGACAGCCTCATTTTGTGGTCAAGGGCTTGGGCTTTGGGATGAAACTGATTTGGATTCCATTTCCCCTCCAAACTTCAGTTTCCTCATCTGTAAAATGGAGAAAATGACAATATCCAACGGCAGTGGCAAGCACGAAATAGAATAATGTGTATACGCTACTTAGCAGGGCGCCAGGAAACCAGTGAGACCTCCCTCCATGACAGCTGCTTCGATTCGGACGGGCAGGTGATGGGCTTGCTTCCTGTGGGGAATGAGTCTTTTTTTTTTTTTTTTTTTTTTTTTTTGAGAGATGGGGTTGGCTGCAGCCCCTTCTGACTGTGTGAGAGCCAGAAATTGCCACCTGCCACCAACATCACTCTATTTGAGGAATGGGAAGTGTGTCACCTGAAACAAAGAGTAGCTGAGTTTTCTGCGATGTTGCTTGAGGTTAGAGAGTGTTGAGTTAAATAAGCCTAAAAATGTGTACTGAGCACCTACTGTATGCTAGAGAGAGCTAGAGGCTACATAGGTCAATTAGCCAGACCTGAGTTGCTGACAATGAAGGCTCCCCCATCCCTACCATGTGCCTGTAGAGAGGATCACTCACATCCAGGCTTATGGCCAGATGGGAGTTCATGGGTCTGTGCTGCCCTGGTGGCTGGAATTCAGCTATACCATGCACACGTGGTTTGGGATGGAGGCGAGGGGCAGTGTGGGCACCCGGTATCTAAGCAGGGTCAGGCACTCAAGGACACTGAAGGTGCTGCGTTATGTTGGCTCCCTGCGTCTTCTGGGAGATGAGCTATACAGTATGGAACAAGCTGGAAAGTACTATGGGACAGAGATGAATTGGTGGCTGCGCTGTGGCAGGAGACTGTGTGTGTATGTAGGGCAGGGGGAGGTGTTCAGAAGAGTGAGACATTTGAGAAGCCAGGGCAGGGGGTGGGGGTAAGGAAGCTTCCTGGAGTGGGTGAGATTTGAATAGGACTTTCTGCTTGGGCTCCTGGTCCTGGTTTGGCTTGGATCAATGTGGGACCACAGTCTCTCCAAGCACTGAAGTGGCATAAATTGGAGTTTGGTATAGTGGGGGAGGGAGAGGGTCTGGTAGGTGGTGCCTGTGGTGTGGAAATGTTCATTTCAGCAGAGCCTACCTAGTAAGCCTTAATGGAAAGCCCTCCCCACCACCACCACCCTCTTCCCACATGATGAATGACAAGGGACCGCACAAGGCCTGTGCCTACAGGTTGCTTACCATCCGGGAAGGGGATTAGACAAGAATACCAGTGACTCTGATGCAAGGTAAATGAAGAACGGATTAGAGGGATCATTCAGGCCTTACGGACTGGGAAGACTTCGGCAGTCAGAACGAAGATGGTGTCTTGGAGAGAGGAAAATGCCTAGGCAGAGGCAGGGAAGTCAACCTATTCTGAGAAGTCTCGAGAAACTGCTAGCTTGCTCATTCTGGCTGAAGTTTGGGACTGTATGGGGATACGCAGTGGGAATAGTAGATGGGATTAACTTACAGAGGGCCTTGAATGCCAGGGTAAGAACTTTGGATCTGATTTGCAGAAAGTGGGAGCCACTGAAGGTGTTTGAGGAGAGGAGTGATGCAGCATAGCAGCACTTCAGGAAGATCAGTCTGCGCCAGATGCGCTGGGGTGGAGGCGTGACAGGGAAGAAGGGGTCTGGGTGGCTTTGGGGATGTCTGCAGCTGGGAGTGAATGAAGAGACACTGGCCATGGGGATGGCAAAGGCACCATCAGAGGGAGAGGACTCTTCCAGCACATTTGCACTTCTTTCTCTTTTCTAGCCTATCTGGCCGCTGGTACGTAGCAGGGGCTCAGGAAGGTGGCTGGATTGGGTGAGTGGTGGGGGAAGTGGGGCCATGTTCCGGGAGGGTGATGATGAATGCTATGGAGGGGTTTGCCCATGAAGGGAAGGCATCTGGGCTGAATGGGAGCCTGTGCCAGCCAGCGGTAGGTTTGGGAGTGTGTGTGTGTCAGGGGTGGGGGGGGTGGTGGTTGGAAGAAGTTCCTGACAGTCTCTCCCTTGAATCCCAGCCCAGGGAGGGTAGGGGTGAGAGGTCAGCCATGTGCTGTCTCTGGCAGTGGGCAAGTAGTCAGGGCACAAGTTTCCCACAGTGGGGGGACTGAGGCAGGATTTTGGTTCCCCTGGGCTCCTCTGAAGTTTCTGCTCTGTGCGGGCAGCCCCTCTCTCTTGAGGCCTCATGCTTTAGAGTCACAGCCTGGAAGCTCCCACCGGCCATCCCCTTCCACCCTGAGGACTCAACCCTATTCCCCTAAGGACCAGACAGTCCCTCCTTGGCCTGTGGCTGAGCAGCCCCAAGTTCTGGGTATTCCTTCGGCTTTGGAGCATCTGGGGCCAGCTGGCACCCCTAGTTCTGGCTTGGCCTTGACCCCCTGCTCCAAACTGTTATACCCACTTCCTCCGCCCCACAGGAAGCTCACAGGGGGCGGTTATGACTTAATCAAGAACATCAAACGGCCAGGAGCCGGCTCTGTGAGAGGTGGGAAGGGAGGGAAGAGCCTGGGCTGTTTGGCCTGGGCCCCTCCGTGGGACAGGACCCGTTTAATCTCAGCAGGAACTGCCCTACCCACCTGCTTCCCCTCCACTAAGCTGGGGTCTCAGGAGCTGGGAGGGGAAGCCCAGAGGTAAACAGGGACTGAGCGGTGTGGAGCGTGTTGCTCCCCTCGCCACTGACGCTGCCCTGAGAGGAGGCAGACAACCACAGACCCGGGGCCTCTGCAGCAGGCACAGCTGGTGTCTCTCCGAGGCTGGCTCGTTCCTGACTCACCCCCGGGCTTCCCCCTCAACTGTGGTTTTCCTGTCGGCAGCTGATTCACCGTGCTGACATGGAGAGGCAGCTGGTGGAGGAAAGAGGTCTGAGTGCTGCTCCTCAGAGTTGGTTCTGGCTCTGCTGTGTGTTGTGTGACCTTAGTTAAGTTCCTTCTCATCTCTGGGATTCCTTCCCTGACTTGCCGATGGCCCATTCTTTCCTTGGCTCTCCGGGAGTTCTGGTACCTGGGATCTATATTTTGCCAAGTAGGGAATGTCTGTGAACACCCAGCCCTACTCAGGCATGCACACACGCAAATACAACCCAACACAGAGGAGCTGGGCAGCGCCTCTCAGACAGGAACACTTGATCCCCCCACCCTGTTCTTTTTACCTTGTTTCCCCCACCTGAAGCACCTTTATCTACCTTCTGCCTGTTCGAAGATTAGGGAGATGATGGTACAGCATAGCGGTAAAGCACTGGATCTCAGCCCTACCAATTTCTAGCTACATGACCCTTTCTGAGCCTCAGTTTTTGAATCTGTAAATGGGGATAATAATGGCCATGGCTTCACAGGGCATGAGAAGGAAACACAAAAGTATACATGAAACACTTAGTACTGTTATGCCCAGCACATAGTAAATGCTCAGTAAAGGAGAACCATAGTTGTTTGCTGCATCTGGCTGGTCTTTCAAGGTTGGTGCCAGGCTCCTTCTCAGGCCCCCAGGGACATTCCCAGAGCACCTGCCTTCTGCACAGGGCCTCTGTGCCTCTCCAATATGTGTGTGTCCCAAGAAGCCAGTCATGTCTGGCTGTGCGGGGCTCTCTGGCTTTTCCTGGGGTTGGCTGGGTCTCCTCACTGTGATCCTCAGCTTTCTGAGGGGCTATAGGTCTGAGCGTTGCTGGCTGCCTTTCCCAAGCCCCTCCTTGCCTTTCACCCTCTCCTCTGTGCTAGTCTGCACTGAGTACTCTCCTCTTTGATCCTGCCGCTTGATGGCATATGATGTGTTTCCACAAGCCCTCCTGGGCAGGTGCTGCCCTGTCCCCTCTGTGTCTGTATATCTGATTCCTGGCACACAGCAGGCACTTGGAGATCGATGGCTGAATGAATGGGTAAATGGTTCTCCTGGGTGGGGCCAGGGGTATCAGTAGGACCCAGCTTGGTGCCAGATACCAGGTGACCCCTTGGCAAAGGCAGAGCCAGGAAGCAGGGTCTGGTCACTGCTGCCTGGCCCTTCAGGCCTGTCGGCCCCACTCCTGGAACCTGGATTCAGGGAGATGGGAATGAACTGTCTGTCCTGGGACTGCTTTCGGCAGAGCTTCTGCTTCTCTTCTGATGCCTGGCTTTTACCCTCCTGAGAGGGGAACAGCATGACTTCCTTCAGCCTAACCCAGTGAGGGGCCACTCTGGCCTCCAGTGAACTCTGACTCAGCCAGAAAGAGCAACTTGGAGTCAGCAGTTGTTTGTGGATGGGGACTCAAGCTGGGTCCTGGAGAAATGTGATGGTGGCCTCCAGAAAGCCCATCCTGGACATCATCCATGCAGATCCCCAGGTGGGCAGCCCTGGGAAGCCCCACTCTCCCCTCTGACCTCCTGCCCTGCAGTGGAGGCTTTTGCCCCTTCTCTGCCTCCCCCTTGACATTCCCTGCTGTGTGGAAGAATGATCTGGCTTGGGAGTTGTTGAGAGTTCTGGGCCTTGGCTCTCAGGGTCAATGTGGAGAAATGGAGAAAGCCCTGGGGACTGGGCATTAGGAAACCCGGGTTCAAATTCTGGCTCTGCCATGGAGCTACAGAGTGACCCTGGCCAGAGAGGTGACTTCTAGGCTGGTTTTCTTCCTCTTAGACAGCAGGTGTCCCAGGAGCCTTCCTGAGTGCCAGCTGGGCTGGGGCCCAGAGGAGTAGGGAAGGAAGCCTAGGCAAGATCACAGGCTCCGGAATCAAACTACCTAAGGATGATTCCTTCCTCTGCTACTTACCAGCCGGGTGTGACCTTGTGTCTTACCTCTCTGTGCATCAGTTTCAGCATCTATAAAATGGAGACAATAATAGTGCTCATCTCATAGGGTTGTTTGAGAATGACATATGAGCTAATGCATGTGAATCATTTAAGACAGTGCCTGTCACATAGTAAATGTTATATATGTTCCTGCTGTTTTTGGTAGTGTTTATTTTATTTTTATTTTTATTTATTTTTTTGAGACAGGATCTCACTGCATTGCTGAGGTTGGAGTGCAGTGGTGCGATCTCGGCTCACTGCAACCTCCCCCTTCTGGGTTCAAGTGATTCTCATGTCTCAGCCTCCTGAGTAGATGGAATTACAGGCATGTACCGCCAAGCCTGGCTAATTTTTGTATTTTTAGTAGAGATGGGATTTCGCCATGTAGGTCAGGCTGGTCTCGAACTCCTGGCCTCAAGTGATCTCTGGCCTTGGCCTCCCAAAGTGCTGGGATTACTGAGCTACTGTACCCGGTGTTTTGGGTAGGGCTCTTAATAGGAAGCAGAATGTAAGTCTTTGAAGAGCTTGAGTGTGGAGATCAGGAGACCGGGGCTCTGTTCCCAGCTCATCCTTTACTTGCCATGTGACCTTGGGTAAGTTATAGCCCTTCTCGGGCCACAAAACTATATTATCTTGCATTTGCTGCAGTTGACTTTTGTAAGTGAGACACATGTGATGCCACAGTGGGCAGCTGCAGGGTTTTATTCAGGGGAAGGACTCCTGGGGGCAGGCTTCTTCTCCTACAGCCTAGGAAGGAAGGCTGTAGGTGGGCAGGTCCCAGCTGCTGCCCTAAAGCATTGCAGACACTGAATGGCAGAGCTGCTCCCCTACAGCTCTATTTAATCAGGCTAAAATATGGACAACTACATGTAATGTACCAGTTACAAAGTACGGTTATATAGATTAGATTTCAGACCTTTATTATCTTTCCACTTTCCCCCGTTTCCGAAATCTTCTACAGTGAGCCTGTGTTTTTTATGCTCAAGAAAAAAAGAACCATTCATACAATGAAGCTATAAAAAAGTACCATACATATCTAAACAAAAATGTATTATATGAACTTGGGATCATACTGAAGTTCTATTTGTGAATCAATCATATTTTTTCAGATGAGGGGTGGAGTATTGGTTTGAAGTGAGTATCAATTTGTCAAGCCTCAGAAGACTTGGAGGGAGTGCTTATGGTAGTAGTGTCTATGGCCTTCGGCCACCCAGCCTGGAAGACAAAAGTTAGATATGAATAGGAGTGTCATCTGCCTTCCCATGCGGTGGACACACCCTGAGTGTTGGATGGTGTTTAGAAAGCTTTTCCACAGTAGTTGACATCAACAGGCCTAATGACCATTCTGAGCCTCAGTTTCATCATCTGTAACATAGAGATGGGCAGCTGTGAGCTAAATACATGAAGATGGAGCTCCAAATGGGAGCTGACGGGAGAACGCGGCTTTGGATCTGGGGCCCAGAGGGCTTGTTGACTGGCCTGTCCTGGACCTGGTAGTTACCCATCCCATCACAGGCAGTGCTGGACAGGAGCCAGCCTCCTGTAGGACCAGGTAGCAAGAGCAGAGAACAGCCCGGATGGAACTCTCCCTGCAGGCAACCTGGCTCTGCAAAGGGCGGAGCCCCACTGAGCCTGCCCCGTGTGTCTCTAAAATGAACCAATCATAAGCCGCCCGGGGCGTGGCGTGAAGCTTGAGGGTGCAGCAAGGCCTGAGGTGTTTCCCTGACAGAGGTCCCTTGACTGGGAAACAAATGGAGAGGGGAGTATGTGTTCCCATGTGGACACATAAACCGTTTTAAATGGTACCTGGTATGAAGCGAGCACTCAAGAAATGTTGTTGCTGATGATAAAAACAATTGGTAAATTATGCTAGTACGATTGGAAAACCGTCTCCCACTCACTGTCTTAAAAGGTAGAATGTTAGAATGCTTTGCAGTGGGACCTATGAGACATCATCATATGTAGACGAAATAGAAACTTGGAAGGGGAGGTTTGACTTATCTGAGGTTTTGGAGCAAGTGGGTATCTAGGCCTTGAGTCACCTTGGGACATGTAGATAGCCCACCTCCCTGACCCCTGGCCTCTCTCAACACACAGCAGTGGAGTAATGAGGCAGGGAGGATGTATCCTCTACTCTGGACTAGTCACTTGTTTGCCATCCAAAACCCCCTCTTATCTGCCCCTCTTATATGCCTTCTGTGCCCCATACCCTCTCCTGGCAGGGCTGAGCAAGTCTCCTCGTTTGCCAGGAGATAGTATAGCATGGCACTATAGTTCTCAAAATGTGTGCATATCAGGAATCCCTAACAATCCCTGCAAGTTGCATGCAGTTAGAGAACCACTGGGGCTGCGCTTACAGCTTGAGGTTCTTCTAGCTTCTCAGGCATTGATGTCAGTCAGACCTAGCTATGGGCACAGTATCTGCTCACCTCTGGGCAAGTTTCTTGGCCTCTTAGAGCCTTGGTTTTTATGAGGATTAAATGAGATAATGCTGGTGAAATGCTTAGTGGCAGGCCCAGGGAAGAGTGCACCTTCAGTGAAGTCAGAGGATAAGGGTGCTGATGGTAAACAAAGGCTGCTGCTGTCATTACTTCAGGGGAAATGGCAGGGGGTCTTCCTCTCTGACGGCTGAGGTCCCCGATCTGGAGTGAAGGAGCTTTCCAGGGTTGCTTCGAGCTCTGATGGAGGTGTCAGCAGAGGTCTTAGGTCTCTGTAGTCTTGATCCCCAGACTATCTGAGCCCAGCCTTGACCTGGGTGCTCTTGGCGTAGATTTGAGGGCTTACGCCTAGAGTCACAGGATCTTGGTGTTTCCAGCAGCTCTGTAGTTCATCCAATCAACCTGCCTGCCCAATCTGATCCCATGGACCGCATCCAGCCTTTGTTCACACACCTCAAGGCTTGGAGAGCTCATGATCTTTTGTTTCTGAAAAGAACTGACTCTTAGAAAATATGAGATAGAATCTGAGCAAACCCATCCTCCCTTGGATTCCCCATGTTGATCCTGATTTTGCTTGTTGGAATTACACACAATGTGGAAACTCCCTGGTGGGACCAAATCTTAGAACGGAAGACTCCAGGCCAGTGATTCTGACATAGGAAGGAGATATTTTCCTTTAAAAACTTTCTGTCTAATCCAAACGGCTACCCCCAAAAACCCCCACAAACTTTCTGATTATTGAAGAAAGAGGGGTTGTGTCTGTGTGTGTGTGTGTGTGTGTGTGTGTGTGTGTGTGTGTGTGTGGAAAAATTCAGGGGGTAAAGAACAAACCTGCAGGAGGAAATAACTGCTCAGAGATAACTGCTGTGAACGGTTTGGTGTTTTGGCTTTTTTTTGTTGTTGTTAAAAAAAAAAAAGCACAGACATACAAGATTGGGATTATACCACACAAACCACTTCCTGCGCTGCCACTTTTGGCTGAATGCTGTGCAGGGAGGGTTTTCCCATGCAATTGAGCATTCTTCTCCAGTGAGTTTCCCAGCTCTGCTGTATTGCTGTGACCTGGTTAAGCATTCCTCACCTGTTGCACATTTAGGCCTTGTGAGTTTCTCATTAGCCTCCACGTTACTAGAGTGATTGCCTTGTCCCTATGTATATTTTTGTGCTCAACTCTAATGAGCACCATGGAATGAATTCCTAGAAGTGGCTTTCCAACTCAGGTGGCTTTTAAACTTGAGGTCAGAGGACCAGAACCTCCCACTGTAACAAGTCTCCCGATTTAGCTTCAGCTCCACTGGTAGGGGAGCGTTCTGTCTGTCCCTGGTGCTAGTGGACCCACCCACGGAACAAGGAGCAGGCTTTTAGGGTTTGTGTATCTGTGACAGAGAAGGAGATGGAGAAAGGCAGATAGATATGGAGGAGTGTTTTCTCTTCAATTACAGTCTGACTTTTGACCCTCTCCTCTCTGGGAGTCGGTGGTGTCATTAACTAATCATGGGCTCTCTTTACTATTTAATGACCTCTCTCCTCAGTGACTCCTTTCTCCCCAACAGTCTCCTGGAAAGGAGGAGGTGGGAAGATGAGTCAGCAGGGGAAAGTTTCTCCATAGTGGGTGGTGGGTGTCGTTGGGTGGCAGGTGTCGGGTGGTGGGTGGTGGGTGGTGAGGTGGGTCTCAAACTCTGACAGGCATCAGTCCCTTGGATGGTTGGTGAAAGCACATTGCTTGGTCCCACCCCCAGGGTTTCTGAATCTGTGGATCTGGGGTTCTTCCTGAGAATGTGCATTGCTAACATGTTCCAAGGGGACACCACACTGTGGGTACCAGTAAAGTAGTGAGATGGGGTGGGTGGGGTTCCGTGGTGAGTTTCAGCTCCTGATGCTGCTGACAGTAGGAACCTTGTCCTGTTGAATAAAGGCTCATCTTGTGAGGCCTGAACTCACCTTCCCCTCCTCCCAGGTATCCTTTGTATATATTGGGAACTTTCTGTGCAAGAGGACAATAGGATTATCACATCCTCATTTTACAGAAAGGAAAATTGAGTCTCTGACAGGTGACCCGATGTGTCTAAGGATGTCAAAAGTAGGAGCTCTAGTACTGGAACCCTGGCCCCGTCACACTTCCCACCTCGACTTTTCCAGTGCAGGTCTGGTGCGGAAGCAGAAAGGCCTTGCCTGACCACTGCCCTGGCTCCGAGTGAGGGGCCTGGGGAGCACTCCCCCACCCCATCTCTGAGCTGGGATCTTGCTCCACTTCTTATCCCCTGACTAACTCTTCAGTAACATGATCTTCTTCCAAGGTCTAGTGTTCTCCAGCAGTTTATCTTCCCAGTTATTGTTCTGGCAGGTCTTCCAGGAAGCCAGGAACTCTCTCCTGCCAAGCCTGGGCTTTGCCTGGCAGGCATAACAGAGGGAGAAGAGAGCCTCAGCTGGCTGGGCATGGTGGCTCACGCCTGTAATCCCAGCACTTTGGGAGGTCAAGGTGGGCAGATCACCTGAGGTCGAGAGTTTGAGACCAGCCTGACCAACATGGAGAAACCCTGTCTCTACTAAAAATACAAAATTAGCCAGGCGTGGTGGCCCATGCCTGTAATCCCAGCTACTTGGTAGGCTGAAGTAGGAAAATGACTTAAACTCGGGAGGCAGAGGTTGCAGTGAGCCGAGATGGCCACTGCATTCCAGCCTGAGCAACAGAGTGAAACTCCATCTCAAAAAAATAAAATAAAATAAAAGTATCTGATGTGTGCCAGGCCTTCCCTGGGCACTTTGCAGCCATGATGTCAGGTCAGCCATCCCAGGTAGGGGTTATCACCCTGTCTCATTGTACAGATGAGGAAACTGAGGGTCCAGGAGGTGAAACGACTTGCCCAAAGTCACAGAACTGACAGGGGAAGAGCTGGGCTTTTGATTTCAAACTCAAGGCTGGGGTCTGGTCTGGGATGGCAGTAAGTCCTGTTTTGGAGGGAGCTGGGTCACACAGAGAGGGTCAGCCTGAGGGTCAAAGCTTTCCTGGGATTCAGAGTCTTGTAGTGGGAGGGCACTGGCTGGTCACTGGAGACCCCTCTCAAATCCTGCTCTGCTGCTGCCTGGCTGTGTGGCCCAGGGGCAAGTCACCGCCCCGCTTGGGGCATCCAGGTCCTCCTTTCTCATAATGATCCCTTATGCTTTACAGCTCTTGGCAGTGGACGTTTTCTCACGTACCTATTCCCATTCCCTCAAGCCTTCCAGCACCCTGTGAAATACGGCGGGTGTTATTGCTAAGCCTGTTTCACAGAGGATGAGGATGACAGGGCTGTGAGTTGCCCAGGATCCCGCAGGTGGTAGGGGGATGGTATGAGAGCTAGGACTGGAACCTGGGTTGTCTTTGCTGCCTGTCTTGAGCCCAGCCCCTAAGAAGGGAGAACTCTTTCTCTCTATTCTCAGCCTTAGGATGAAGGATCCCAGGACTCTTAGTTGGGCTGGTGGGTCCTGGGTGCAAGGGACCCAGAATCCCAGGAAAAGCTGGCCTGGGATCTTTGCTGTTGGCCAAGAACCCATGGGGAGGCAAGCTAGGGTGGTCCAGGCTGTCTGCATTTCTGACTCCTGCCCAGGCCTTGCACATGAGACCCTTGGTGCTGTGGGGAAGGAGGCGTTCAGCCCAGGTTTTCCTCCCAGTTCAGCTTCTTGCTTCTTCTGGGAACTGTGCTTGTCCTCTAAAATGTATCATGCAGAATTTTCCAGACTCTCACACACAGGGGTCTGGGCCCTGCAGTTTCACCTGAATGCCATCACTTCCTCCTGAGTCTTCCTCATTCTTCCACACCTGGCCCCAGCTGCTTTCTTCCCTCGGGGAAGACTGGCTCCTCTGGCCAAGCCAACTCAACTCTCTCGGGTTCTGTGCAGTGGGTGAACTGGCTGACCAGGTTGGTTAACTCCCCGGTGAGGCATGAGAGCGGGGCCTGTGGCTGGTGTGGGTCCAAGCCCCTGCGGGGTCTGGCAGGGTATGCAGCTGAGTCTGTGCATGGTAGGGAAGGTTAGCCTCAGACCTGTAACTCTCAGGCTTGTGACTTTCAGCAAGTCAGTCTTATCTTCTTTGAACCCTGGTTTGCTTCGTTGAAAAGTAAGAAAGCTACTTTCCTCCTTGATAGCTTCTGACACTTGCAGGAGGTGAAGTGCAAAACACCTCGCATGGGCGTCTGGGGAGTTGGTGGCACTCAGGAAATGCCAGTCCCTCATCTTCCCTGCAGTGGGCTCGGGCTACGTTCTGCCTCCACCCACCCCAACCCCACTGAGTGGGACACCTGGTTGGGCCTTGGCCTAAGGCCTAAACTATATCTGCTCTAGGTAGAGGGTGCCCTGGGCCGATAATGGGCACAGGAACAGAATCAGGCTGATTTAATCAGACTCTGCCAGTTCCACGTTGTGACCCTCCCTGGGCACGTGACTAACCCCTGCCGAGCCTCAATTTCCAGATCTGTAGAAAGAGATACTTTGTCTCCTGTGTTCTCAGGATCACACATGATCAGCAAACAGGAGACCAGGGGATGGGGCCCAGGCGACCTGAGGGCTGCCTCCCAGGAGGCCTGGGTCAGGCCAGTGGCTGCTTATTTACATCTCAATTTTCCTGCTGAGGAACAAATAGTCCCCTTTCCTCTGGACACCCAGAGGCTCACCAGGCCCATATGCTCTTGATGCAGGGCCTGGTATGCTGGGTCGCCCAGGGAAGGAGGCAGCCTCTCTCTGAGCTCATTCCAGCATTTTGGGAGGCTGAGGCGGGTGGATCACTTGAGGTCAGGAGTTCGAGGTTTGGGAAGGGGAGTGATTGATTACAGCCTAGAGTTGGCTGGGCTTTTCCCCCTTCTCTTTTCCTCCCCATGGCTCTGAGTTGCTCTAGTGGAGGGGTTTGGATGGGGCTGTTTGGGACCCGGATGTTCATTTTGTCTTAGCTGCTGCTAGCTGAGGTCAGGTCCCCTCTGTTTGCCTTAGCTTCCTTGGGGGGCTCGGAGTGGCTGGCTCAGAGCACTGCAGTGCCCTTTTTCATTATAAAGGCCTGGCCATCAGCCTGCTCAGGAATCACATTTGGTGGGGGATAGAGTTTTTTTCCAGGGCACAGCACTGCAGCTCCTAGAATCTGGGGGAGGCCGAGGCGGAGAAAAATGTGCTGGGAAGGGCCATTGTTAATGGGAGGTAGGGAAAGGGCAGGGTGGGTGAGGCCAAAAGGGGAGCCCATGCCTTGAGAAGCCACAGGGGAGGCAGGACTCTTGGCTCCAAGATACGGGGAGACAGATTGTACAGGGCAGCCTCTAGTGTGGCCCCCGAGCAGTAGCTGGGAGCCCGGCTGGCTCTGGGATGGGATCCTCCTGGGTCAGAAGGCCTGCACTCCCAGACCGGCCTTACTGCAGGCTCCCCTGTACTTCCTGGTGAAATCTGACGGGGCCTGAAGGTCTGCGGGTTGGTGTTCCCAGGGACCAGAGGCTCCCTTTACCCTGGAGTCTGTCTGTCTCTTTCTTTTTAGTCTCTCTGTCCCTGCCTCTCTCACTCTCCTCTCTGTATCTTCCTCTGCCCGGGCCCCTCAGCAATCACAGAGGAGAGGCCCAGGGAGCCCTGACAGGCCCGTGCCGGTTTCTTTTCGTTACTAGTGTTCCTGCCAAAGCTGGGCTGGTTAAATGGCTGCTTCCCTGCCTAGGAACCGGGGGCCCTCTGTGGGAAGCACAGCCTCTTTACTCCCACCTCAGCGGGCCCAGATCTCTGCAGTGGAGCATGGAAGTGGGTCTCTCAGCACCACTCCTTGCAGGAGCTGGGCTCCCATTGTACAGAGGGCTGGGTAGTCTGGAGACAGGGGCCTGTGGGCTGGGTGAGGTTGTCCCGGACACTCGGGGTGTTCCAAGGCTCTCAGGATGTTAAAGAGAGAGACTTAGATGATCACAGAGATGGGGAGCAACAAGGAAGAGGGGATGGCCCAGGGAGCCACAGACAGAGATAGGGACCCCTATAGAAGGGAAGAGATAGGTAAGGGAAAAGAAGTTGAGAGAGGACTAAGGTCGCACAGAGCCCTGACCTGCCCTCTCCTTCTCACCTAGGCTGAACTCCCTCTAGCCAGGTCTCAGCCAGGAAGACGCCCACCCCCAAGTTCTTGGAGTTAGAGACCTCCCCCTACCCTCCAGCCCTAGCCCCATCTCTCTGCACTTTTACCCAAGGATCTATGGAGACAGAGTCCCTGCACCTACATGCAGCCCTTTGCCTTCGCTGTGTCTCATTTACTCCTCTCTCTGCCCATCAAATACTCCTAAAGCCCTACGGAGTGCACAGAACTGTAGCTGTGGGAGGCAGGAAGGATTAGCCCATTGGATAGATGAAGTAACTGAGGTTCGGAAAAGTTAAACGACAGTTAGGAAAGGGTAGACAGGCCAGGCATGGTGGCTTATGTGTGTCATTCCAGCACTTTGGGAGGCTGAGGCAGGTGGATCACTTGAGGTCAGGAGTTCGAGAGCAGCCTTGCCAACATGGTGAAATCCCATCTCTACTAAAAATACGAAAATCAGCCAGATGTGGTGGCGGGTGCCTGTAATCCCAGCTACACGGGAGGCTGAGGCAGGAGAATCACTTGAACCTGGGAGACAGAGGTTGCAGTGAGCCGAGATCATGCCATTGCACTCCAGCTTGGCAACAGAGCGAGACTCTGTCTCGATAAACAGAAAAGAAAGGGGTAAACAGAACCAAGGTTTGAGCCACGTCTGTCAGATGTCCATCCTAAATTCCCATGATAAGATAATTAGGGCCGCCTGATGGTGCTGCTGAGGGTCTGTGCTGGACAATGTTTTAGAAAGGCTGCCTTGAGGAGGTGGCATTTCAGCAGGCCTGTCTCCACCTTCCTGAGCTCAGTGCCTGGGGAGGGTATGATGTGGCAAAGGGCTTGCCTGCTGCCATGTGAGGTCCATGATTAGAGTCCCCCTCCCTCTCTAATCACCCTACTCAGAACCCACACCCTTTTGTTAGTTGGCGAGGCTCTGGGATGGGTGTGCAAGCTGGTCGCTGGTGCCTGGTGTTGCCCCAGAGAGTCTTCACAGTTGGTTGGGTTCCCCGAGAGCGTCTTTAGTTAGTTGGGTTCAGAAGCTGGGCTGTAAAACCCAATTAAGCTAGGCCGGGCCTTGGTGGATAATTTTCGTTACCTGTCATTTATAGCTTTGTTTCTGCAAGCAGCATGGTGTGACAGTAAAGCTCAGGGACTCTGGGAGGGTCAGACTGTGAGGGTTCAACTCTCTGCTCTACCAGCAAGGTGACCTTGGGCAAGGCCCTTGACCACCCCGAGTCTCAGTTTCTGCAGCCGTACAATGGGGTGATACGCAGTGCTTACCTCATAGGGTGATTGCAGAAATAAACTGGGCCACATGAAGCACTTGGCACAATCTCTAGCTAGTAATCATGCAAACATGCTCGCTTTTGTCACTGTTAAACACTTGAGTCTGTTCTAGAGAGTCCCTCTTGTCCTTCGGAGGGAGGTGGAGTCAGCAGGCTGCTTTGTGACTATGCTGGTGCATAATTGCTCACTGTCATGTCTCTGCCTCTCCAGACGGTGCTCCCTGAGGGCAGGGATGGGTTGGAGTCACCTGTTTCCTGTTTCACTCCAGCTCTGGGCCAACCTGGAGTGGGGATTTGGTGAACTGCAGTGGATGGTGAACTGAGTGGATGCTCAGGATGGAAACTGAGCACAGAAGGGCCACTTGGGAGCCCCCTGGGAGGACAACCCCTCAGGCCCTCTGGATCATGAGCTGTTGATTCTAAGAGGAGAGTGTGCGGTTCCCTCTGAGGACCCCTCTAAGGGTTAGGCCTGGCTTCATTTCCTGCTGTTTCAGCTCAGCCCTCTGTGTCCACCTCCTTCATAGCTGGCTGGTGGAGGGAGAGAATTCTGAAATGCTGTGTGTTTGCTAAACCTGCAGGTGACTGGCCCCACCCCCGGATGTTCTGATTTCATAGTCCTGGGACCAGGGCTTTGCCCCTTTAACACCTAGCTGCAGTAACTACCCTCCCTGCCTTGAGATTGCCTTGGTGGTGGGAAGCAATGTCGCAAAGTCAGTAGGATATTGAACTCCAGAGTCAGAGAGTCTTGAGGGCAGAGCTCAGCTGCACCACTGTCCCCTGTGTGACCAGGGCCAGTGCCACCACCCTCCTGAATCCCAGTGATCCTGCCTGGGGTTTGGGGGCTGAATGAGATAAGATCAGTGAAGCAACACTCCCATTGAGGATGCTTTCATGAATGTTCCTTTTGCTCCTCGGTCTTCCTTCTGCCCAACCTCATTTCAAGCTCTTGGGTGGTGGTGACCTCCCTGTGGCAGTCTGCATGAAACCTGTGTGATCCCATGCCTCCAGGGACAATCTTTATGTGACTTTCTTGCTGTGGGGCCTAACGGGACCTCCTCCCAGAATCCTCTGCCTCTGTCACGCTTATATCTTTGGGATTCTGGCTTCCTCTTAGAGGGTCTTAGATAGCCCATTTTATGGATGAGAACACCAAGGCTCAGTGCAGGTAGGCAGCTTGCAGAGGCCATGTGGATGCTGAAAATGAGAGCTGGAATTGAGGTCTCTCTCAGGGCCCCTACTATGATCTGCTTCCTTATTCCACCTCCAGTTGTGGCACTGGGGAGAGGGCCTCAAAAGGTGGCTGATCCCTGAGAGCCCACCTGGGAATCTGGATCCTGTCGTCAGGGCCTCTGGAATCTGGGGTTTCTTGCAGCCTCTTTTAGCTCCTAAATATCCCTCTAGGTTACAGCTTTCCGATCAATGAGCTATTGAGGTGGTTATCTCTGCAGCCCTTGAGAACAGAGCCCTAGGCTAGTAACCTCAAGCCAGATGTAGTTCTGTCTGTCCCATTGCACTGAACAAATTGGTATACTTCTCAACGTGTGTCATGAAACACCAACTGCCCTAACCAATCCCCTCCCTATCCCCCAACGTACACACTGAACATACACATTCCCCAGAAGGGTTGAGGGTGGGGGTTCGTTGTCTTCTCTGGACATCAGTCTCTTCATCTGAGAAGTGGGGGCTGAGCTAGTGATGTCAAAGGCCATTCTGGCACTGTGAATCTGAGTGTGTGAGTCTTGGCACCTAGCACTGGGAGGTAGTGGGGACTGTCTGTGGCCCAAGCAGCCAGATAAGAAGCCAAAAACAGTCAAGCAAGGGAGCCGTGGAGAGCAAGAGGTCAGAAGCTATGGCTCAACCTCAACTTGATTCTTTGGCTGCATGGAGTCCAGGTGGGAATGCTGGAGGGCTCCAGGTATCTGCTGGTTTCTACTCTGCACTCTCATGTCAGAGTGGCTCCCTTCTTCACCCGAAGGCCCTCCAGTCTCATTGCTGGGGTTTCAAAGCAAAACCTCCTGAGAAGGGCCACATCTGTCAGCCTCATCAGCCAAACTGAAAGAATGTCCTGGTCAGGATTGGTGGAGCTGCTCTTTTCCTTCCTGATAGGAAGCTGAGAGTCAGACCCCAGGGAGCTAGGGTAGGGTGTGGGGATCAGGCAGAAGGCAGAGGTGTGGAAGTAGGGGTGGGGTGGGCTCTGCCATTTACCTTGTTCATTCTGGCAGCAGGTAAGGATGAAGCAGCTTTAAAGTCAGACCCGAATTTTAATCATGGCTTAGTCACTTGTGTGGCCTTAGGCAAATCACTGAACCTCTGAGTCTCAGTCCTTCCATTTGTTAAATGGGAATAATAATCTCTCAATAATCTCTCGTTTAATAATAATGGGGGGTGCTGTGGAGGTTACGTGGGATACAGTGGGTAACGGCATAATACACGAGAGCTGCTGGCCTGCCTTGCTCTTGTCCCCCTGGCCTCCTTTCCCCAAATGTCAGGTGTCAGTCCCAGCTCTGGGATCAATCCCAGCCATCTCAGGAGAGAGGGAGCCTGTCTCACTGGTTCATGGGATCGTGTGACAGGGGCTCTTCCTTAATCTCTGAGACAAACAGGAAGGCGCTTTGGGCTCTGAAATCCTGTGATTTCTGGGAAGGTCCGACTTGGACGTGTTTCTTCCGGCCTTGGTGGTGGTGGTAATGGCAGGATGTGCTCACTGTGTGGTGAGGAGCTGAGAGTGACCCCCAAAACTCCTTCTATGTCATTTCCCACTCCTTCAGCAATCCCGTGAGATGGGGATCCCACCAGCACCTTAGTGTTAGAGATGGGAATGTGGAGTTCAGAGGGATTTAGTAACATGCTTGCTCAAGCTCACACAACTAGGAGGCAGTAGACCTGGGATTGAACCCTGTGCTTCTGTTTGTTTGAGACAGAGGCTCACTCTTATTGCCCAGGCTGGAGTGCGGTTGCATAATCTCGGCTCACTGCAACCTCTGGCTCCTGGGTTCAAGCAATTCTCCTGCCTCAGCCTCCTGAGTAGCTGGGATTACAGGCACATGCCACCATGCCAGCTAATTTTTTTGTATTTTTAGTAGAGATGGAGTTTCACCATGTTGGCCAGGCTGGTCTCAAACTCCTGACCTCAGGTGATCCTCCCATCTTGGCCTCCCAAAGTGTTGGGATTACAGGTATGAGCCACTGCTCCTGGCTGAAGCCGAGGTTTTAAAGGAACCTGAGGCCCTCAATCTGCTTCAAGCTCACTCTTCTCCTGTTGCTCAGAGTAGCAGCAACTTTTTTTTTTCTGGTGGGTGGGGGTTAATACCAACAATAAAAGTAAGAACAGAGATTGAAAAGTAAGAGAGTAGGAGGTCAAAAAGCCAGATCCTGGTGTCAGCGGAGTTTCAGGAAACACGTCACCTGTCAAACATGAAAACAAACACAGCCCTCTGTGCCCAGCCTCTTCCCATGGGCGATCAGGACAAAGTCCAGAGGACCAGAGAGCTGACAGCCAAAGAACCAGCTTGCAGGAAGAGTGCCTGTGGGTGGGCTGGCATCCAGGGCACAACAGCCAGGTCAGGACTTCTCACTCCATTCTGCTCCACTGGGCAGACCGAACTCCCACGGGATCGGATGCCCAACTCACCAAACTGGCTGGACCTCTGAGTTGCAGGCAGTTCCTGGTGGCACAGCCTGGAGGCTAGGGGCAGAGGCTCCTCTTTCCTTAGGATGCCCAGCCTGGTCCTGCTTGTCCTCCTGCCCCTCATCCAGGAGCAGCAGTGGTCATCTGCTGGCACAGAGCCTCTCTGGGGTGAGGACATTGCTGGAGGCTGGATCAGGCCTCAGAGGGCTTCAGACTGTTGGTTAGGAAAGCGACAACTTTTCCAGATAATCGACATCATCATAGTTGGTAACATTTATCTGGCATTTACTGAGTGCCAGGCACTTTATAGATACAAACTCTTTAAGCCCGACCACAACCCATCATTAAGTTCATTTCACAGGTGGGAAAGCTGAGGCACAGTGGTAAGGTGATCACCCAAGGCTACACAGCTGGCAAGGTGTGGTGGAGGTGGCATCTTTAGGCAGGGAGTGTGGGAGGAGAGGGCCAGGCACCATCATGGATGGCGCCCTACTATGCGCTAGCCTGATGGTGATTCACCTTCATGCCCGTGATGGGTGGGCAGGGTTAGCATCCCCATCTGTGGATAAGGGAGCAGCTTTGCAGGGTTTCCCGAGGTCATGTGGCAGATACCCGGCAGCGCCAGGGCTGGGGGCCAAGTGCCAGCTGTGTGATTCCGAGTCCAGTGCTCCTTATCCCTCCCATGTAGGAGCCCCAGTGAGCAGGGGGCGGGGCCACAGGTAGAGAAAGGAGCTCTGGACTCTGGGAATCTTAAGTCCTCCACCTCATGCTGTTTGCTGTGCCATCTGCTGCCTCTTGTTCTCTCTGGCTCCTCTGAAAAATACAGTGATCTCAAAGGTCTTCTCATGCACAGTGATATTGCTCTGGGGTAACAGACTGGAGTAGAAGGAGCCTTGAGGCAGTGCAGGTTGGAAGATGGTGCAGGGAGCTTCATGTGACACAGTTTTTCAGATGCCAGAGTGCCAGGCAGATTCTCCCTGGCCAGACACTGTGGCACAAGAAACCCCAGGCCTCACTGCACCCCACAGAGGAGCAGAGGGGCTGGCCTGTGTGAGGGATGGCGCCACGGCAATAGATCTCAGCACACTGGAACCCCCCGAAGAACTGAAGAAACCGTGATGCCCAGGCTGCACCCAGAACAGCTCATCAGAGTCTCTGGCAGTGGGGGCCAGGCATCAACAACTTTTAGAACTCCTGGGGTAATTCCTGTGTGCAGCCTGGGTTGGGCACCACCACTTTAGGGCATTTAGGAGATGGGGGCAGAAAAAGTCTTGGCCCTCAGGTGGGCTTTCCAAGGCCTGTGACCTCCTGAAATTGGAAGGAAACACGTGCCTGCCCATCTGTGTGCGTCTTTCTAGGGAAAGTTCACAGCTTTCATCAGCTTTTCTGACCCAAAGGAGATTGAAATCCTTGGTTGAGCCCAGGCATTTGAGACAGGTCTGGACAATAAGGTGAGACCCCATCTCTACAAAATAATCAGCCACGCGTGATGGCTTGTACCTGTGGTCCCAGCTCCATGGGAGACTGAGGCAGGAGGATCGCTTAAGCCCAGGAGGTTGAGGCTGCAATGAGCTGTGTTTACACCATTTCACTTCATCCTGGGTGGCAGAGCAGAGTGAGATCCCGTCTCAAAAACATGTATATATTTTAAAAAATCCTACCTTAGGAGGAAGCAACCCATCTCCACCCCAATCCAGCGATACCATTCTAAGAATCAGTAACCTCCAGCTGCAGGGTCAATGCTGGTCTAAGAAACTTTCCTGATCTCTCTAGACCTCTCTTTTCTCTCCTGCTTCCTAAAAATACACACTGAGAGCTCCTTATACACAAGGCACTGTTCTAGGCTGTAGAACACAGGGTGAGTGGAACAGGGGCAGCCCCTCTCCTTGAGGGGCCCATATTCTAGTGGCAGATGTAGACACACTAGTGAACAAATAGGCTCACTGCAGTGAGGGTGCCGTGTAACAACCTGGGCTGCTCCTTCCGGTCTCTTGGGGAGCCCAGCCCTACCCCTAGAGATCCTGATGACTTGGTTGGGACGGGGGGCCTAGGTGTGGCCTCTGTTGATTGCAAAGAGCCGCTGGAGTTGAGGCCTTCTGAATAGATTGGGTGTTCAGGGAGGGCCTCTGGGAGGAGGGACGTCAGCCTTCTGAACCAAGGCCTGCAGGGGAATATGGGAAAAGAGTAATCCCGGCAGAGAAACCCTTTTGCAAAGGCCCTCAGGTGGGTATAAGGGCCTGATACACCAGGACAACAGGAAAGAGGCCACGTGAGCCTGTGCGGGGGAAGAGGACAGAGGAGTAGCAACCCCGGTGGGGCCCCGCTGGCCACACAGGGAGCCTGGATTTATAGTGAATATGTCTTCATCACCTTTGGAGAGTTGCAGACAGGAGTGACAAGATCTGGGTTGTGTTTTTCAGAGTCCTCCCTGCTGCTGTGTGGACAACGCGTGGGTGAGGGCTGTGACCAGCTGCACTGGTTTCGTGGAAGGTGAGTCCTGGGCCGAGAGGAGAGGTGGATTGGAGGGGACACACGTGGGTGGTGGGGTGAAGAAGGTGGAGACCCGAGCATGGCTCTTGGATGTTCAGTCTGAGCCATCAGGTGGGTGTAGGGACCATTTATTCCCCTCCTCCGGCTCCTACAGCATTTAGAGTCCTGGAGTACTGGTCTCCAGGGAGGCTTGGCAGCAGGTCCTGGCCCAGAGTTAAGCACTTCACCCACCCTGAGGGCAAGGACAGAAGAAGCCTGAGACCAGGCCGGGCGCGGTGGCTCACGCCTGTAATCCCAGCACTTTGGGAGGCCGAGGCGGGTGGATCACGAAGTCAAGAGATCGAGACCATCCTGGTCAACATGGTGAAACCCCGTCTCTACTAAAAATACAAAAATTAGCTGGGCGTGGTGGCAC
>PVKV010025717.1:0-29200 GCA_004027835.1 Alouatta palliata | reverse complement strand
CCGTGGGCAGCAGGCTGAAGCGGTCCACCTGGAGATAGAACTCTGCGGTCGCGCTACCCTCAGCGACCTGGACACGGACCCCGCAGTCCTGCAGCAGTAGCAGCCGGCCCTCTGTCCCGCGGAAGCCGAACTCTTTCTCCTCCCAGCCCGAGGTGTCCAGGGCCTCCCGCGTCACCAGGCATCGGACACTGTGGGTTCCGTCAGACACAAGCAGCGTGGCCCCGACGTCGGACGCATCAGGGGCGTGGGATGGGCCCGCGGCAGCTGCCTCCGCAGGCACTCAGGCTTCTCACTGTAAAATTGGATCTTGTAGAGATTGCTAGCCTCCTTCTTGGACAGCGGGGTGGAGTGGGCGCCCTTCCAGGGATCCAGTTTGTGAACAAAGAGGGAGCGGAACCAGCAGCCTTCATTGTCCTTGGAATAGAAATGCACCACAGCCGCAGCTGCAACATCCCCAGCACAGCCCTGGGCCTTCCAGTGGCCACTGTGACAGTGCAGAGATGCTGCACAGCCACGAAGCCATTGGATCAGGAAAGGCTGCAGGAAGACCTCATGGTGTATTTGAAGAGAATGTATATTCTGCTCTCACTGGGTGGAGTTGCACTAGGTTGGTGCAAAAGTAATTGCGGTTTTGGCCCATGAATTTTAAATCATTATAACTCGGCTCAAACACATGTTTTTTAACTTTTAATTTTTTATTTCAATAGGTTTTGGAGCATCAGGTGGTGTTTGGTTACATGAATAAGTTATTTACTGGTGATTTCTGAGATTTTGCTGCACCCAACACCCAAGCAATGTACACTGTACCGAATGTGTAGTCTTTTAACCCTCATCACCACCCACCCTTTCCCCTGAGTTCCCGAAGTCCATTATATTATATTATATTTATCCCTTTGCATCCTCATAGCTCAGCTCCCACTTATAAGTGAGAACATACAATAGCTGGTTTTCCATTCCTGAGTTACTTCACTTAGAATAATAATCTCCAATTCCATTCAAGTTGCTGTGGATGCCATTAATTCATTCCTTTGTATGGCTAAATACTATTCCATCATATACATATACCACAGCTTCTTTATCCACTTGTTGGCTGATGGTCATTTGAGTTGGTTCCACATTTTTGCAATTGCGAATTGTGGTGCTATAAACATGCGTGTGCAACTATCTTTTTCGTGTAACCATTTATTTTCCTCTAGTTAGATACCTAGTAGTGGGATGGCTGGATCAAATGATGGATCTATTTTTAGTTCTTTAAGGAATCTCCACACTGTTTTTTATAGTGGTTGTACTAATTTAAATTCCCACCAGCAGTGTAAAAGTGTTCCCTTTCATTGCATCCACACCAACATCTATTTCTTTTTTATTTTTTTATCATGGTCATTCTTGCAGGAGTGAGGCAGTATCACATTGTGGTTTTGACTTGCAATTCCATTATAATTAGTGATGTTGAGCATTTTTCCATATGTTTGTTGGGCTTTTGTGTATCTTTTTTTGAGAATTGTCTATTCATGTCCTTAGCCCACTTTTTGATGGCATTGTTTGGGTTTTGGTTTTGTTTTGTTTATTTGTTTTATTTTTTGCTGATTTGTATGGGTTTGTTGTACATTCTGTATATTAGTCCTGTGTCAGATGTATAGATTGTGAAGATTTTCTCTGATTCTGTGGGTTGTCTGTTAAGTCTGATGATTATTCCTTTTGCTATGTGGAAGCTTTTTAGTTTACTTAAGTCCTATCTATTTATTTTTGTTTTTATTGCATTTGCTTTTGGGTTATTGGTCATGAAGTCTTTGCCTAAGCCAATGTCTAGAGAGATTTTCTGATGTTGTCTTCTAAAATCTTTAAGGTTTCATGTATTAGATTTAAGTCCTTAATCCATCTTGAGTTGATTTTTGTATAAGGTGAGAGATGAGGATCCAGTTTCATTCTTCTACATGTGGCTTGCCAATTATCCCAGCACCGTTTGTTGAATAGGGTGTCCTTTCCCCACTTTATGTTTTTGTTTGCTTTGTCAGTGATCATTTGGCTTTATTTCTGATTCTGTATTCTCTTCCATTGATCTATGTGCCCATTTTTATACTAGTACCATGATGTTTTGGTGACTATGGCCTTATAGTATAGTTTGAAATCGAGTTATGTGATGCCTCCAGATTTGTTATTTCTGCTTAGTCTTGCTTGGTTATGTGGGCTGTTTTCTGGTTCCATATGAATTTTTGGATTGTTTTTTTCTAGTTTTGTGAAGAATGATGATGATATTTTGGTGGGAATTGCATTGAATGTGTAGATTGCTTATGGCAGTATGTTCATTTTCACAATATTGATTCTACCCATCCATGAGCATGGGGTGTGTTTCCATTTGTCTGTGTCGTCTATGATTTCTTTTGGCAGTATTTTGTAGTTTGTCTTGTAGAAGTCTTTATGTCCTTGGTTACATATATTCCTAAGTTGGTTTTTTTTTTTTTTTTTGCAACTAGTATGAAAGGGGTTAAGTTCTTGATTTGATTCTCGGCTTGGTCACTATTGGAATATAGCAGAGCTACTGATTTGTGTACATTAATTCTGTAGCCTTAAACTTTGCTGAATTCATTTACTAGTTCTAGGAGCTTTTCGATGAATCTTTAGGGTTTTTCTAGGCATACAATCATATCATCAGCAAACAGCAACAGTTTGACTTCCTCTTTATCAGTTTGGATGCCTTTTATTTTTTCTCCTGTCTGATTGCTCTGGCTAGGACTTCCATTACTATGTTGAATGGAAGTGGTCAAAGTGAACATCCTTGTCTTCCTCCAGTTCTCAGCGGGGATGCTTTCAACTTTTCTTCATTTACTATAATGTTGGTTGTGAGTTTCTCATAGATGGCTTTTATTACCTTAAGGTACGTCCCTTCTATGCCGATTTTACTAAGGGTTTCAATCATAAAGTCATGCTGGATTTTATCAAATGTTTCTCTGCATCTATTGAGATAATCGTGTGATTTCTGTTTTTAATTCTGTTTATGTGGTGTATCACATTTATTGACTTGTGGATGTTGCATCAGTCAGGATTCTCTAGAGGGGCAGAACTAGTAGGATAGATGCATATATAAAGGGGAGCTCGTTAAGGAGTATTGGCTCACACAATCACAAAGTGAGGTCCCACAATAGGCTGTCGGCAAGTTGAGGAGCAAGGAAGCCAGTTCGAGTCCCAAAACCTCAAAAGTAGGGAAGCCCACAGTGCAGCCTTCAGTCTGTGGTTGAAGGTCCAAGAGTCCCAAAGCTGAAGAACTTGGAGTCTGATACTAGAGGACAGGAAGCATCCAGCATGGGAGAAAGATAGAGGACAGAAGACTCTAGTCCTTCCACATTCCTCTGCCTGCCTTTATCCTGGCTGCACTGGCATCTGATTAGATGGTGCTCACCCAGATTGAGGGTAAGTCTGCCTCTCCCAGTCCACTGGCTCAGATGTTAATCTTCTCTGGCAACACCCTCACAGACGCACCCAGGAACGATACTTTGCATCCTTCAATCCAATCAAGTTGACACTCAACATTAACAGTCACAGATGTTAAACCATCCCTGCATCCCTGGTAGGAAACCCACATGAAACACGTCTTTATTAGTCAAAATAGGAACCATTACAAGCAACACATTTTTGCCAATAAAAAATAAGTTTGTTTATTCCTGTAGCATAAAAATCCATGCTTTGGGATTGAAACGAACTCATGAAAAGCATTTTCTGCATCCTGCTGGCTATGGAAGTATTTTCCCTGCAAAAAGTTGTCGAGATGCTTGAAAATTTGGTAGTCAATTGGCAAGAGGTCAGGTGAATATGAGAATCAAACAAAACTCTGCAGCCCAATTCATTCAACTTTTGAAGCATTGTTTGTGTAATGTGTGGTCAGATGTTGTCCTGAAGAAGAATTGGGCCCTTTCTCTCATCTTCAAGGCTCTAACCCTTTTGAATGGACATTCCCTGGCCCCAGGTAGTTTTCTTACATGCAAGCCCTGATGAGTTCTGCCCTGAGTGGGGCCCTTTGAAGCTCTTGAGAGTTCTCTCTGTACAGCTGTTTCCAGTATTCTATCTGCCCTGCTCTCCAAGACTCAGTCCATCTCCTCAGTTCAAGAAATCTCTTGGGCTCAGCCTTGGTGCTATGAATGCAATGCTTGTGTTCCCCAAAACTCACATGTTGAAGTGCTAATTTCCAATGTGATAATATTTAGGGATGGAGCCTTTGGGAGGTGTTTAGGCATTGAGGGTAGAGCCCTTATGATGGGATTAGTGCCCACATAAGGAGAGATGTGAGAAGGCTTGTTTCCTCTCTGTGCTCTCTATCTACCATGTGAGGACACCGTGAGAATTCAGCCATGTGTAAACCAGGAAGAGGGCCCTCACCACCACCCAACCATGCTGGCACCCTGGTCTCAGCCTTCCAGGTTTCAAAACTATAAGAAATAAATTCCCATTGTTCAAGCCACCCATTCTATAGTATTCTGTTATAGCAGATTGAACTAAGACATTAGTTCCCTGTTCCTTGTGCTGCATCCTGGAAATTCAAGTTTCTATCCATATGGATAGAAGTAAAAGTGGGAAAATTCCACAATTTATACATATTTCAAGACATCATATCATACACCATAAATACGTACAAAAATAAGGTAGAAAAAATATTGGGGCAAGACAAGAGGTAAAGGTGGAGGTGAGGGATGAGCTCCAGGATATCAGGATATGATGCTAGAGAGGTGGTCAGAGCCAGATTAAAGGCCTATAAGAAGCTTGGATTTAATTCCAGAGGCCATAAGGAGCCATCAGAAGACTTTGAGCAGAATAAGCATCATCTGGTCTGCCTAAATAGTAATCACATTGGCTAATAGTTATTGAGTGTCTATTATGAGCCAAATCATTTTCCACACACTTTATCCTTATCATTTCACATAATTCACACAGCTACCCTACCAGACAAGTTCTGTAATCTTCATTTCACTTACAGAGGGGAGGAGACACAGAGAGGTTAAGGAACTTGTCATGGGTAACAGAACATCACAGGTTCAGAGCCCATGCCACCTGCAATCACCACTCCAGTTACAGTATGGAACCGGCCAGAGCAACACTAAAGGCAGGCAACCATCTAAGAGGAGGCATGAGGCCTGAACCAGGGCACTGGTGTGGGGGTGGAGCAAGGGAACCATTGGAAGAAAACTCAGGATGCAGTCACCAAGTTATTTATATGCTTCAGAGAGGAAAGGATTTGAAAAGAAATGCTCTCAGAGGGTGCCATTCACTGAAATGAGGACCATTAAGAAGATCAGGAGAAGGTGATGATTTAATCTGTCCATGCTGGGTTCCCACTCCCAGGATCATCTGGAAAGAGTTGTCCAGGAGGTGGACAGGTGAAGGTCTGCCACTCAGGGGAAGGGCACAGGTAGGATTAGCATACCATCTACATCCAGGTGTTAGTAATTGCCGTGGGATAGATTAGGCCTCTTAAGAAGAGGTGGATGAGATGACTGGCTCTAGCTAAGGATCCAGCTGGGTACAGGAGCTACAATTAGGGCTTGAACCTCAGGACAAGTCATCCCTTCTTCCTTATGCCTAATCTCAAAATTCCTAAGAACAACCTGCAATGTATATTTTGTAACAGTCCACCATGCCTCGAGGCTGGGTATATGCCACATCACAGAAGACACAGCAAAGTAAGATGAAAAGAGTCAGGGCTGGTCATGGTGGCTCATGCTTATAATCCCAGCACTTTGGGAAGCCAAGGTGAGTGAATCACCTGAGGTCAGGAGTTTGAGACCAGCCTGGCCAACATGGTGAAACCATCTCTACTAAAAATACAACAATTAGCCGGGCATGGTGGCACATGCCTGTAATCCTGGCTACTCGGGAGGCTGAGGCAGGAGAATCGCTTGAACCTGGGAGGTAGAGTTTGCAGCGAGCCAAGACCACACCATTGCACTCCAGCCTGGTTGACAAGAGTGAAACTCCATCTCAAAAAAAAGGAAAAGAAAAAGAAAGGAAAGAAAAGAGTCAGACTTCAGAGTCAAGACCTGAGCATGAATCACAGCTCCATCATTTACCAGTTGTGTGACCGTGAACAGATCATTTAGTTTCTCTAAATCTTCATTTCCTTAACAGCAACAAAAATGATGCAGCTTGTAATGCCTACCTTGAAGAGTGTATGTGAGGATTAAATGAGAAAACGTATGGAAAGCACTACATAGATACATAGCAGATATTCAGTAAGTAACCACGTAGCCATCTCTCCTGCAGTCATAGCCGCTTTCCTCTTCAGAGCACATTTGATATCACTCTGGCCTTGGCAGAGCTCCCCTCTAAACCTTCTCCATCTCCTTCATTTGTGCTGATGGGAAGCAGGAAGGCTGCAAAGCACTTGGCAAAGAAGTCATCCTTAGAGCATGTAGCATGTTTAGTGGGAAATGTTTTAATCAGACAGCTGTGAGTTCCAAAACAGACTCCAACACTTGCTGGGTATATGATCTCAAGCAAGTCACCCAACCTGTCCAAGCCTTTGTTTCCTCATCTGTAAATGGGGGTGATAACACTACCTCATAGGACTGTTCTAAGGATTAAATGAGATCCCAGGTGCAAAACACCTGCTACAGAGTCTGGCATTCAGCAGGTGCTCAGTCAATGTTAGTTCCTATTACTTTCAGCTTTCTTTCTATTCTTTCTTCACTGAGACAAAGTCGGGAGTTATTGCCCCCTCCTCCTAAATCTAGAAGTCCAAATCACTATAAATCTTCTTCTAATGGAATGATCATAGTCTGCCTCCTATGACCTTTATTTCTGAGAAAATCCTGCCTTCCTTCTAGAAAGGGAGCTTCCCAGGAAACAGAAACACACCTCTGCCTTCCCCACAGTGCCCAGTGCAACATGAGGTACATAGTAAATGTACACTGAATCCAGGGATGAATGAACGACTAAATGAATGACATTGCAGTTATATCAGAGCTGTGAGTAAGAGAAAATTAATTTGCAGATGGAATTATTACATTGTGTACCCAATCTTGCAAAACAATGAGGCACAGCTTGTAGGAGTTTCAAACACTTTTTCAGAAATTTAATTGCCAGTTAATTTTCCTGCAAAACACAATAACCTCTGTGCTAAATGAAATAAGACACAGCTCTGAAAACCTCATTAGGCTGTGCCTGAAACCACAGTGGCTTTTTCCAAGTAAAGGACCTGAGAACGCAAGCTGCCATAATTGGCACTGTCTTTGTTCATATGCAGGATGCCTTTGCCCTGATTCCTCCACTGCTCATATCCCACTGAGAGGACATGGCTCCCACGTGCGACTGCAGAAGTGAGGGTGGCCTGAGCTGAGCCTTCCTCAATCTCTTTCTCACTGTGTTCTGTTACGATCAGAGCTTAGTCTGCAACCATGATTAGCGCTCAGTCTGTGACCAGAATCAAGGCTTTCCCTGTGACCAGGAGGAAGGCTCAGTCCGTGACCATGATCAGAGCTCAGTCTGTGACCAAAATGAGGGCCCAGTCTGTGACCATTACTACAAGAAGGTCTGAGGCCAGGATCCAGGCTCAGCCTCCATCCATAGCCACAGCTACGGTCACACATGCACACAGCTTCAACTGGAATTAACTAATTATTTGAAATTAAATAAATATTAGATGAATCCTCAGAGTTCCAAGATGTAGTAAGACATGGGTAGAAGGAGAGGAATGGGAAGTAGGAGATCATCAGCACTGGTGAGAAAGGGCCCAGAACTCAGGTGTGCCAGAGTTAAATCCTGCCCTGACCCATTTAAGCAACTCTTGGCCAAGGTGCTGGATTTCTCACCTTCTGCTTCACAGTAACCTACATAGAACTCAGAGAGCTCCAGACGGCCTGCCTGGATATGTGTGCCCTCTGGCCAGATCCTTTCAGCTCCAGTAGCTGACACCTGCTTGGGTATCACTGCTAAGTGGGTCAGCATTTGCCAGCCACTCTGCTGATTAATGGTGTGTAAAGTGGCTGTCTCATGGTGGCTGCGGCACCGTGACTCAAGCTTGGGAAATGCTGCAGTACCAGCAGAGAGCTCCTCTCATGAGCAGAGGTGAGGCACCGAGGGTGTTAAATCTCAGTTGCTCCTGTTTGGGACCCCCATGAACTCTTTGCAGCAGTATGTCCATTGCTTGGTCTCCCCTCTCTGCTTCCTCCAGTGTCCCCTATGAAGGACACCTTTGAAATGAGGGATGAGATGTAATGAAGCTACATACAAAATTAATCAAATATGACACAAGAATTGATGTGGAATGCAATCCCGTCAGAATATGATTCACCTCCTTGGAGTGGAGTTGCTTGTTTACTGTTTGCAGCATTTCTGAAGGACTCAGGCAAAGAGCAACACCAGGGATTATTTTTCAGAAGGAGGACTGCAGACACAGAACACAGTCACTAAGGGCCGGGTGCGGTGGCTCATGCCTATAATCCCAGCACTTTGGGAGGCTGAGGTGAGTGGATCACTTGAGGTCAGGAGTTCGAGACCAGCCTGGCCAACATGGTGAAACTCCATGTCTACTAAAAGTACAAAATTAGCCGGGCATGGTGGCACCTGCCTGTAATCCCAGCTACTCTGGAGGCTGGGGCAGGAGAATCGATTGAACCTGAGAGGCAGAGGTTGCCATGAGCTGAGATGGGACCATTGTACTCCAGCCTGGGCAACAAGAGCAAAACTCTGTCTCAAAAAAAGAAAGAAACAAAAAGAAAACACTCAGGAGGGTGAGTCTAATATTTAAATACACTGAAATTCTTATACGTTGATTATTCTTGTTTTGATCTCCTTATAAGAAATGTCTAGGCCGAGCACAGTGGTTTATGCCTGTAATCCCACTACTTCGGGAGGCCACTATAAATCTTCTTCTAATGGAATGATCATAGTCTGTCTCCTATGACCTTTATTTCTGTATAAAGGGGGCGGATCACCTGAGGTCAGGAGTTCCAGACCAGCCTAACCAACATGGAGAATCCAGTCTCTACTAAAAATACAAAAAATTAGCTGGGCATGATGGCGCATACCTGTAATCCCAGCTACTCAGGAGGCTGAGGCAGGAGAATCGCTTGAACTCAGGAGGCGGAGGTTGCAGTGTGCCAAGATCACACCACTGCACTCCAGTCTGGGCAACAAGAGCAAAACTCCATCTCAAAATAAAAAAAGAAATGTCTAAACATGACTTCCAACAAGCTGATTGCTATGTATTAGAGTAGAAGCCATTCATTTATTTGTTCATTCATTCATCACTAAAACTAACCACCTACTGTGTGCCTGACCCTGTACTACACACAGGAGCAAGCTAACCAAAAAATAATAGTGTGGGTTGGGCATGGTGGCTCATGCCTATAATCTCAGCACTTTAGGAGGCCAAGGCAGGTGGATCACCTGAGGTCAGGAGTTCAAGATTGACCAACATGGTGAAACCCCGTCTCTACTAAAAATACAAAATTATCCAGGCGTAGTGACATGTGCCTATAATCCCAGCTACTCGGGAGGCTGAGAACTGCTTGAACCAGGAGGCAGAGGTTGCAGTGAGCTGAGATTGTGCCACTGCACTCCAGCCTGGGTGACAGAGTGAGACTCCATCTCAAACAATAATAATAATAATAGTCATTGCAGTAACAGTAGCAGTTGTTATTATTGTTGCAGTTGTTAGCTAATATTAATTGAAGATTTACCATGTGCTAGACTTTGGGCTAAGCACTTTGTAAGCACTGTCTTATTTAAGTCTCACATAACCTATGAAGTAGCTGCTATAAGTGTCCCCATTTCACAGATGAGAAAACTGAGTCACAACACAGTGAAGTAACTTTCCCAGAGTCAAGCAAGTAGTAAGTGGCAAAGTTCATGGCACAGGGCCATTCAGATCTTTTTGCCTTTAGATTTAAATTTTGAAGAGAATGACTAAAAGATTCAAACATAGTTTGGAATTTATCCCCGAAGCATGACTGAACAAGACTACTGGCATTGCCCTGGTCATTTTTTATGCCAAACCAGAATCTTCAGCCTTCCCTTCAATCCTTCAACACCCCCACCTTGTGCCAGTACATTCTGCGCTGCTTAAGTTAGCCAGAGTGGGCTTCTGTTGCTTATACTCAAAGAAAATTAGCTGGTCCAAATAGTGAACTCCTCATGATAGGAACAGAGGAGAGTGGAAGCTGCATGAGCATGTGGTGGGCTGCAAGGAAGGGATTCACATGTGAAATGTTGCTATCGGTTATATTCTCCACAGACAGCTTCAAAAACGTCTGCTGTCCCACATCCTCTTCTAACTTTACCACTTCCCCATTGAAGGGTGAGATCAATATCTTCTTCCCTTGAACCTAGACTCTATGGCTGCCTCAGCCAAAGCAGCATGCCAGAAGTAAATTATGTAACCTCCAACGCTATATCACAAAGCGTCACACCCTCTGCCCTGCCCTTTTGGGATGCTTCTCCTTTTTGTTTTTTTTTTTGGAGATGGAGTTTTGCTCTTGTTGCCCAGGCTGGAGTACAAATGGCACAGTCTCAGCTCACTGCAACATCCACTTCCTGGGTTCAAATGATTCTCCTGCCTCAGCCTTCTGAGTGGCTGGGATTACAGGCAAGCACCACCACACCCGGCTAAGTTTAGTATTTTAGTAGAGACGGAGTTTCACCATGTTGGCCAGGCTGGTCTCAAGCTCCTGACCTCAAGTGATCCACCCACCTCAGCCTCCCAAAGTGCTGGAATTATGGGTGGGAGCCACTGTGCCTGGCCAGAATGCTTACTCTTAAAACCCCTTTACCATGCTGTGTGCCATCCCAAACTAGCCCATGCAGAGAAATCACATGGGGAAGCCAAATAGAGGCACTTGGTCCATGTGGCTCTATCTGATGACCAGCTTCAGATATTACATATCATATCAACCTGCAGATATAAGTGAAGACATCTCTAGATGACTCCAGCCCAAAGCTATCAAGTGACACCCCCAACACTTGCCTTCAGGTCTTTCCAGTGGAGTCCCCAGACATTATGGGGCAGAGACACACCATCCCAACTGGATCCTGTCCAAATTCATAACCTACAGAATCTGAAATCATAATAAAAATGGCTACATTACACCACTCAGTGTTGCAGCAATAATGACTAGAAGTGGTGGGTGAAGAGACCTTTACAGGCATGTCCAACCTAGAAAACGTTATCCCGGGAACTTCCCACAGGAACTACTCCCCACATCCACAAATATGCCAAAGCAGGGGTTCTCACTGCTGATGACTTCTCCAGTTTGGGGGGCCTAAGGCTTCAGAGGCCAGAGTCTGGGTGACACATCAAGCCCAGGATCTGAAAAACTAAGCCCATGTGCTCAGCAGACAACCCATTTGCTGGGACAAAGTTTCAGGTGTCAACTGGGAAAAAGTATCTTCTGGGGAAGTATCCCATTTAGAAACTAGTGGAACAAGAGATGAATCATAAATCCCTCTGAAGGGTGCATCCTATTCGTTATTCAGGGAAGGATCATTTGTATCTAAGGAACATCAAACAAAGCAACAGAGCCTCCTTTTTGGTCCAGGGAGAGATGGAGCAGGTGAAATAAACAGGGTATGCAAAAACGATAACATCAGGAAGTTATCTAGAGAGAAACAAAATATCCTGAGCCAGCCGAGAATTTCATAAAGTAAGTATTTGGTAATGGTAATGCTCTGTTCTTGTCACCACTGCAATCTGGCCATCGGTCTCCTGAAAATGGAATGGTGGTCATGCTGAGGACAAGGACAATCCAAACACTCTCTGTCTCTGTCTCTGCTGTGAGCACACAAGTCTGTGTGTGCGTGCGTGTGTGTGTGTGTGCATGTGTGTGTGCACGTGTGTGTGCATGTGTGTGTGTGTGTGTGCGTGTGTCCATCCCCAACCCTCTGTCACCATGCCCTAGTCTGTGAGTTGTGGCTAAGAGGACAGACTCCTGATTCAGGATGCCTGGGTCCAAGTCCCATATAGCCTCGGGAAAGTTACTCATCCTCTCTCGAGCTCAGTTTTCCCGTCTGTTAAAAAGAGACAGAGAGAGAAGAGAGAGAAAGAGAGAGAGAGAGAGAGAGAGAGAGAGAGAGAGATAAGTAAGCCCTGGCAACATAGAAAGACCCCATCTCTACAAAAATAAAATCAAAAAAGTAGCCAGCCATGGTGGCATGCATCAATTGTCCTAGCTAGTCAGGAGGCAGAGGTAGGAGGATGACTTGAGCCCAGGAAGTCAAGGCTGCAGTGAGCTGTGATTGCACCACTGCACTACAGCCTGAGAAACAGAGCAAGGTCCTGTCTCAAAATTAAAAAAAAAAAAAAAAAAGGAGAGAGATGGAGAGAGAATTATAATAATATCTACTTTATAGGGTTGTTGTGGGATTTAATTAACTATTAGCACAGACCATGACACTCAAGGAATTTCAGTTTTATTGTCTTTATCGTTATTACTGAGTGATTTTTCTGGGCCTGTATGGGTATCTTGGTTGAGGGGCCCCATGTATCCGTGTGTACATTTCTGTTTCTGTATGACTGCCTTTCCTTCCTTCTCCGCACTCAACAATTCCTCTTCTCTGGATGAACAGAGAAACCACCAAAGTGCCATAAAAAAGCAAAGAAAAATATGAGCCCAACTGGTTTGTGGTAGGCCTGGTAAGAAATGCCAGTGTCTATAATTACCAACCTCAACATTTCAATGCCTCACACAGGGTAGTTTCTTGTTCCTATCACAACTTGAAACAAGATAAGACATTGTCCCTGAGGACCCTCCTCCAAGTGGGGACTCAGGGATTCAAGCTCCAACTGTCTTTTAAAAACTACCATTCTGGAAGCCTGGAGGGTTCAGTGGGATGTTTTTAGCTCAATCCTGAACTGCACAATATCTGCCCATTGTTCTCCCTATCCCGACTCCAGCCTTCTCTTTTCCAATGCAGCTGATATCATTTGAATGTTTTGTTCTCTCCACATCTCATGTTTAATGTGACCTCCAGTGTTGGAGGTGGACATAGTGGGTGTTCAGATCATGGGGGCAGATGCTTCATGAACGATTTCATGCTGTTCTTGCAGTCCTGAGTGAGTTCTCACTCTATGAATTCACATTAGATCTGGTTGTTGAAAAGAGCACAACACCTCCTCCCTCTCTCTTGCTCCCCCTCTCAGCATGTGACAGACTGGTTCCACCATGACTGTAAGCTTCCTGAGGCCCTCACCAAGAGCATTTGCCAGCACTATGCTTCATGTACAGCCTGCAGACCTGTGAACCAAATAAACCTCTTTTCTTTATAATTTTTTTTTAGGATGGAGTTTTGCCCTTGTTGACCAGGCTGGAGTGCAACAGCACAATCTCAGCTCACTGCAACCTCCGCCTCCTGGGCTCAAGTGATTCTTTTGCCTCCCGAGTAGCTGGGACTACGGGTGCCCACCACGACACTCAACTAATTTTTTATATTTTTAGTGGGATTTCACTATTTCTTTAAAAATTATCCAGTCTCGGCCGGGCGCGGTGGCTCACGCCTGTAATCTCAGCACTTTGGGAGGCCGAGGCGGGTGGATCACGAGGTCAAGAGATCGAGACCATCCTGGTCAACATGGTGAAACCGCGTCTCTACTAAAAATACAAAAATTAGCTGGGCATGGTGGCACGTGCCTGTAGTCCCAGCTACTCGGGAGGCTGAGGCAGGAGAATTGCTTGAACCCAGGAGGCGGAGGTTGCAGTGAGCCGAGATCGCGCCATTGCACTGCAGCCTGGGTAACAAGAGCGAAACTCCGTCTCAAAAAAAAAAAAAAAAAAAATTATCCAGTCTCAAGTATTCCTTTACAGCAATGCAAAGGGACTAACACAGCAGCCAAGCCAACTAAAATGGAAATCTGAGCCCTCTGTCTCATATATAATAGCTGGCTCTTAGAAGTAGAGTCAAACCCTTGAGCGCACAAGGCCTTCCTTGCCAGCCTTCCTCCTGCTCATCTCTCTCCACTCTTCTCTTTGAACTCTGGGTTCCAATTTGACTTCCAGCAGTTTCTCAGCTTCACTGTGCTCTTCTCATCTCTGTGCCACATGTGGTGCCTCCGCCTGAGACACACCTTCCCACCCACCTCTGGCTCCCCTGGCTGCATAATTCCTGCCCGTTGTTCAAGCCTCCGCTTGAAATTAGCTCCACAACCCCAAACTGGATTAGGTCTCCTCTCCTTCCCCCCCACATAGCACCTTATCCTAAACCTCATCCCTCTTTATTGTTAAGCTACCTGGGATTCCCACTAAATTCCAAGCTCCAAGGGGGCAAGCAGTGTCTCTATAGCCCGTTCACTGCTGTCTCCCCAGCAGCAGTAACAGTGCCTAACACATAATAAGTACTCAATAAACAGTTGTTGAGTTAATGACTCACTCTATTAGGGCATTCAAGGATATTCTATTGTACCTACCTGTTTACTTCCCTGATTTTTCTACTTGATAGAAATTCTTCAAAGTCTCTCACATATTTTTGGTACCTAAACAAAGACTTTGCACACAGAAGAGGAAAAAGGAGGAATGGACTCATATTGACAAGTAAAATTTAAAAATCATTTTTCATCTTCATCCATCAGCTTTGACAGTACATGAAACCAGTCAGTATGTGAGTCAGAAATTAGGGAGAAGTGATGTTGGGATCCAGATTCAGTTGTGAGTTGTGTGGTGGGATCCATTTCAGGCCTTGGGATTATCAGAGGCATCCTTGCAAAGCCATCGGCTCATTAAACAGACCCTGGGGAGAGTCAGGCATTTTCTTCAGAAATCCCACCCTCTGTGGTAGTTAATTAGACTTAGCTTATGATAATTGGCTTTTTTCCTCAGGGCAATATTATTTGAGACCTAAACCACCACCATCTGCCCAGGAGCCTGCAGCCACTCCAAGACCCCGGCATCTTTCCAGAGGCAGGTGGGGAAGAAGCCAAAAGAGAGTGTTTCCTCATATCACAGAGGGAAGAGAGGTTGTGATTTCACAGAACATTTTCCTGAACATGAAGGGAAAGAAAGTCAAACAAAGCAATAGCTTGGCAACAGACGGTGAGCAACATCAGTTGGGAAAATCTCTTTTGGGGTTGATAGGAAAAACTGCAGAGATGCCTCTATCGAGGGTGTCACTGACTCCCACCTGCCTGGGATGTCTTTATTTTCTAGCCTAAAATGTTCCATCTGAGGGAAGATCAAATCCAAAGAGCTGTCTCGCACCTTTCATCTGAACCAGCTTGAACGTGTCTCAGAAGGCAAAGAAATAAACGCTCAATAGAGTGTTAGCTCAGTCACCATTCAGGACCAACCTTAGGAAGCAGGGAGCTGGGGATGGGAGTGCTGGTTTACACCATGGACACTTCAGAGCTGCACCAGGAGTTTTGACGTGGGCAGAGGGTGGTCAGCCTCCTCCCAGAAGGCCAGGATGGGGAGGACTATTGCCCAGACACAGATCCACATCACGAAAGTTACCAGAGGACAACCACAAACTGTCTCCACCTATGGAAGGGTTTCCCAAACCTCTGCCAAGCATGGGTTACCTAAGCCATATGACATCATGTACCTCTTTATGAGATGCATTGAGAATGGCAAAACATGACTTCTGTGGTATGCAGGAGAAAATATCAGAGAAACCCAAGTTAAGTGACAATCTACAAAATAACTGGCCAGTTCTCTTCAAATTTATCAAGATCATAAATGATAAAGACGTAAGAATTGTCAGTGTGGAGACTGACTTCCTAGACATAGCTAGGAAGACTGTATTAGTCCATTCTCATACTGCTACAAAGAAGTACCTGAGACTGGGTAATTTAGAAAGAAAAGAGATTTAATTGGTTCATGGTTCTGCAGGCTGTACAGGAAGCATGGCTGGTGGGTCTCAAGAAACTTAAATCATAGTGGAAGGTGAAAGGAAGTGGACACATCCTCACATGGCCAGAGGAGGAGGAAGAGAGAAGAGGAGGAGGAGGCACTGCACAGTTTTAAACAACCAGATCTTATGAGAACTCTATCACAAGAACAGCACCGAAGGGGTGTAAGGTCCAGCCCTCTTGGGTCTAGAGGGTATTCTCTACAGGTGCGGAGATGAGAGACTATGGAAATAAAGACACAATACACCAAGATCAAGAGAAAGAGTTTTAGCCCAGGGGTCCACTACCACCAGTTTGCGGAGAGACGGGTACTGGCCCCGAGTACCTGGACACTCTTTATTAGGTACAAAACAGGGAGACAGGGTATGTAGGGTGACTCTTCAAACAGATCATGTGTCTAAGGAACAAGGGGCCCAGGACTTTCAAGTAGCCGAAGCAGGGGGCAGGAAGATGCGTCAGCACTTTATGTTATACTTGCCAAGTAAGAGCAAAGGCTTCAAAAATCATGCTACTTCTTACTATCTTCAAAAGAGGAACCAGGTGCAGAAGTAGGGAGTGAAAGCAGACGCAGACTGCAACCAATATAGCACAGCACCACATAGAGACAAGCCCCCGGGTAGCTGCAGGTTGGGCTGACTGATAACAATCCTTCCACAAGAGCACGGGGGAGGGAGCGGAGTGTTCTCTGACTCGCCCAAGGACAGAGAATGTTCCCATCCAATGTCTGCTGAGTAGCGGGTGCTTCCCCAACACTGGCGCTACCACACAGAGATTTTAGATGCCCTCCAGCAACCCTTACGCGGGTGGGACAGAGGGCTTGGTTTTGGCATTCAACAGGTTGTCCCTGCTGATCACCAATCGATGTTCCACAGGTATTAATACTCTTGCGTCGTGGCCACATTTCATAGTGTCCCTTATCAGTCCCTGACCCCAGCAACCCAAAGTTCCTAGATAATTATGCATAAAGTACAAGAAGGCTTTAATCATGGCTTAATATTCAGTAAGACTAATATCTAATCACTCATGACACTTATTCCTAACTAGATTCTTCTTTCTATATTCTATTTAGTAATCAGGAACTGACTGATGCTTCAGTCTCCCGCCTTGGCACTTATAAGACTTTACACCCACAAAGAGAGAAATCCACCCCGTGATCCAATCACCTCCCATCAGGCCCACTTCCAACTTTGGGGATTGCAATTCAACATGAAATTTGAGCATAAATGCAGCTTCAAACCATATCAACTGCTAAAGGCAATGTGGGAACTTGGATTAGATCTGGACCAGAAAAATGACACTAGTGGGAAAACTGGCAAAATTCAAATAAGGTCTGTAGATTAGTTAAAAGTATCAAATTGATGTGAATTTTCTGGTTTCAATAATTGTCCTGTGGTTATGTAAGATGTTAGCATTAGTGGAAGCTGAGTGAAGGGAATATAGGAAGTCCTATACCATTTTTGACACTCTTCTGTATGTCTAACATTATTTCCAAAAAGAAAAAAGTAAATAAATTGAGCACAAACTTTTTGTAATGAAACAAATTTATTTTCAAAGAAAACTATCACTCCCAAAAAAAGAAAAATCAGGAGCATTAGCCATAAAATGTTAACTGGTAAAAAATAAATACAGTGATTATCAGGAAATGAGGATTGGTCAAAGGACACAAAATTTTAGTTAGATAGAAGGAATAAGTTCGAGAGATCTATTGTACAACATAGTGACTATAAGGATGTATTGTATTCTTGAAAATTATGCTAAGAGAGTAGATTTTGTGTTCTTACCATAAAAAAGGTAAGTATCTGAAGTAATGCATACGTTAAATAACTCAATTTAGTCACTCCACAATGTATACATTTCAAAACATCACATTGTACATGATAAACATATTGAGTTTTTATTTGTCCATTAAAAACAAATTAATTTTTAAATGAATCTAATGAAAGCTAAGTACTATTGCCCACTGAAGGATCTGAGCTCAAAGGGAAATTAGCAACTGCTAAAAAAGTGTTAAAATACATCAGCATCCAGCTGGGACTTTCTCCCTGATGGAATCAGAGGAGAAAAGAGATTTGGCAAGTAAATCATTTTCTCACTATGTGATTCATTGTTCGTTAGTATTTTGTCTGCATGCATTTGAAAAATCATCTCTGGTACCAGCTAAAATCACATACCACTCTGGAAAAACACTGCTTTTTGAAACCTCATGGTGAGGTTGGAAGACTATGGGGCTGTAGAACAAGAATCAGAACTTCTGCTGCAGTACAGAGTCATCCTCACAGTAATAGCCCTGGTGGGGGGAGATAGCAGTTGTCATATATTGATGATGAGAGTGTAAATTGGTTCAACATTTTTGAACATACTCTTTGACCCAGTAATTTCTCCTTCCAGGTATTTGTTCTACAACATTATTATGAGTCTTTACAGTATTGTTGTATGGGTTCAGCATCCCAAATCCAAAATCATTAAATGCTTCAAAATTCAAAACTTTTTGAGACCAACATGATGTTCAAAGGGAAACGCTCATTGAAATATTTCAAATTTCAGATTTCTGGATTTGGGATGCTCAACTAGTAAATTATAATGCAAATATTCCAAATTAAAAAAATCTGAACTCCAAAACATTTCCAGTCCCAAGCATCAGATAAGGAATATTCAACCTATGATAGGAAAAGACAGAAGCAACCTAACTGTCCATCAATAAGGAACATACTATATGATGCAATATTATGCAGCTATTAAAATTGAGAGACATGTGCATGTACCAACACAGAGCAATTTCCAACACACATCAAGTGAAGAAAGCAAGGTGCACAATATTGTATATATGTTCCCATATGGTTTAGAAAAATGTAAACATATATATTGTATCAGTTAGTGATTGCTGCATGACAAACATCCCCAAAACTCAATGACATAAAACAATAAGCATTATTTTCAGGCTCAAAGGTGTGCAGTCTGTTGGGACAGTTTCTTTTTCTTTTATACTCCTGCAGATAAATGGGGAGACTCCAATCTATAACTCTCATTCTTCTGGGACCAGTCAGCTAGCTATGGCTTGTTCCTCTCATGGTCATAGCAGAAGCACAAGAGGAGATTTCCACCAACTATAAGTATATTTCAAATCTTTGTTCATGTTACACCTGTTCACATCCCATTACCAAGAGTAAGTCATGGCCAAGCCCAACATCAATGGGGCCAGGAAGCATATTACTGGGAGGAAGAGAAGGAAAGTGGATATTTGCTGAACGAATATTTCTGAAAGTCCTAAAAATTATCTGTAAGTGAGATACATAGATGGATGTATAAATATTTGAGATATGGCTTTTTGTGCATATATGTTGGACATATGGAAAGTCACTAAGGAAGCACACACAAGGAGTTAACAATGACTTGGATCTAGAGAGAAGTGAGACAGGTGGGAAGGGAAGCTTATCTTTCACCATCTTTTTGCGACGTTTGAATTTTGGTATAAATTACATATATCATTTTTTGCAAAAGAAAAACAAACACCACCTTTTCATCCATACAGCATTTCCATATCAGTTCCTTTCTTTGATGCCCACACTGGAGTGAAGCATAAGATGGGCAGAAGAGGGGGCTGACCCCACTTCGTGGATGAGAAGAAAACCAAGATCCAGCCATGGAAGGCAACTTGCCCTAGACCAGACAGCTAAAACAGGGCCAGGCCAGGGCTTGGAACCAGATCTCTCTTACACTGCAGACCCAAAGCGTCCCACAGCACCATGCAGCTTGCCTGGCGGGGCCTCCCCTGTGGACCGCCATAGGGGTAAAACCCCTCAGTCCCGGTGCACACCACAAGGGAAAGACTGAATGTGGACAGCCCTCAGAGATTACTTTGTTCAACCAGGTCATTGTGTGTGTGTGTGTGTGTGTCTGTGTCTGTGTGCGTGTGCGTGTGTGTGTGTGTGTGTCTGTGTGCGTGTGTGTGTGTGTGTGTTGAGACAGGATCTCGCTCTGTTGCACAGGCTGGAGTACAGAGGCACGATCTTGGGTCACTGCAACCTCCACCTCCCAGACTGAAGCGATCCTCCTGCCTCAGCCTCCCTAGTGGCTGGGACTATAGGTGCCCACCACCAAGCCCAGCTAACTTTTGTATTTTTTAGTAGAGATAGGGTTTCACCATGTTGGCCAGGCTGGTCTCAAACTCCTGACCTCAGGTGATTCTCCCACCTTGGCCTCCCAAAGTGCTGGGATTACAGCAACCAGGTCATTTTACAGACAGGCAAAGAAAGGCCAGAATCACAAAGCATGGCCCTTCCTCTCCCTGAATGTTCATCTCCCCATTGGCTCAGATAAGACCTTAACACCCACCTGAGAGGGTTGTTTGGGGGATCAAAGAACACCACCTATAGGAAAGCATTTTGCAGCCCAGGGAACAGGAGGCATGATTTCAGGAACATGCTTACCCCATGTTCATTCCCTATAGGAGAGCCAGGAGGCAGCACCTTCTCCCTTTCTCTGGCTTGGGAATATGTAAACTGACCCATGCTAGAGTATTGGGTTCTCACAGAGCCAAAGCAACTGCTTTCAAGAGAAGCCAAAGGGCTTTGAGCCACTTACGCAGAGAGCAGGTTGCTCTGCAATCGTGCATATTAGTTTTGTACAGCAAACATGTCAGAGAATTGTTCTGCAGCAGATTTCATGCCTGAGCTGGGATTAGGTTTATGTGAGCTCCTTTGCAGCTCAACACATAAATCGCTCCCTTACAAAAGCTCTGTCCCTGCGGGAAGGGCCTAGGTGGCTGCATTGCTAAGAATCTCCTCTTCCCCCTCCTGCCCAGGATGGGTTTTCCTTGTGAGTCTCCTTCCCCACAGTGTCCCAGGAGGACAGCATCCCCTCTTGACTGAGTGCCCTCCTCTCCCCTTATCATCAGGCCTCACACTCACTCAGTAGGCGTCAAAGAAGCAGGTGGGAGGAAACAAACCAAGGCACCAGATGCTGGTGCAGTAAGTGGGGCCCATGGAGTCCCACTTAAGCCATTTTCAACTTTGCATCAAATGGAAATTTCTGCGAGCTGCACTGAAAGCTCCTACAATGACTAATGTGGCCAAGCGAGCTCTAGAAACAAATAGATGCTAATTATTTTGTGGAAGGCGAGACAAGTGGAGAATTTAAACAGAGGGTCCCACCAAGAAGATGGTGGGAAGTCTGAAGGCCCGGAGAGGCAGACCTGCCTCCCTTCCCCTTGCTTAGCTCAGGGGGCCAACTTGAAGTCCCTGGGTCTGCCAAGGTACCCCTCTGCACAGCTCCCCATCTGGCCTCTCAGCACTGGGCCCCCACTGGCTTTGCAGCTGGCCAAAGCTGGGCTTCCGGAGCTTCCTTCATACAGCGGGAAGGCTGGGAGGCTGGCATGGAGGTGAACAACACCCAGTAGCCCCTCAGGGAACCCCAAAATTGATATCCCAGGGCTTTGGGAATAAAGTGTTTAATGCCACTTTTAAGCCCACCCCCTACCCCCAGGAAGAAGGGGCACAGAACACAGGTGTGCTTTCTTTTTCAAGACAGACTGAAAAAGGGCTTAAAACCAGAGAAGTGGCCGGGTGCGGTGGCTCACACCTGTAATCCCAGCACTTTCAGAGGCCAAGACGGGCAGATCACGAGGTCAAGAGTTTGAGACCAGCCTGACTAATGTGGTGAAATCCTATCTCTACTAAAAATACAAAAATTAGCTGGGTATGGTGGCGCATGCCTGTAATCCCAGCTACTCAGGAGGCTGAGGCAGGAGAATCATTTGAACCCGAGAGATGGAGGTTGCAGTGAGCCGACATCATGTCACTGCACCCAGCCTAGGTGACAGAGCAAGACTCAGCCTCAAAAAGAAAAAAAGAAGAAAGAGAGAGAGAGAGAGAGAGAGAGAGAGAGAGAAAGAAAGAAAGAAAGAAAAAAGAAAGAAAAAAAGAAGAGAAAGAAAAGAAAGAAAAAGAAAGAAAGAGAAAGAAAGAAAAGAAAGAAAGAAAAACAAAAACAGAGAAGCAGTGGGCTTGACATCCCACCTTCCTCAGCCCAACCTGACTACAATGGTCCTGACTGGGGCCTAGGTCCTCCCTTCCAGCCTAGGATGTTGTAATCCAGCCACTTTACACCCCAGCCCACTGAACAACTAAATATTGCTAAGTTGTTCCTCTGTGGCCTCAGCCCAGGCCATTGTCTTCCTGGAATGCTCACCCTTAACTCTCTATTCGCCTCCTACTGGACCTTAGGTATTCCAGGGTCACCTCCTCCCACCCTCTCCTTGAGGCTCTCCCCTCCCGGCTGGGATCACCCAATCCCCTGGGCTTGGCCTCCACTGCACTGGTGGCCTGAAGTGTAAAGTGACTTTGAATGCAGGGCCTGCCCTGGAGTTAGCACTTGGGAAACTAGCTCCCTGGAGGTGAGCTGGCATCTGGAGAGCCAGGTTGGAGCCAGCCTCCCTCCAGATGGGACCCAGTGCCACCCCACACCCCACGGAGATAGTGGCAGCTCATTAAGAGGATGCAGGAGGTGGTGGGGGGTGGGGCACTCCCAACTTCCCACTCCCTTTTATCTGCTCAAGAGGCTTTGTCCCAAAGCAGGTGCAGAAGCAACAGAGAAGAGTGCCACGGGGCAAATGAACTGCAAAAATCCCCAAGAACATGGAGCCCACTCATCCCACCCCCACACCAGGAGAGTTGGGGAAGGACAGCCAAAGGCACAGCCAGACCAGAGACACATCCCCTGATTTCTAGTGCCAGGCCTTCTTGCCCACTCACAGACAAACTGGCAATATTAATGGCAGAGGCACTCGCGTTAGGGCTCACTGTGTGCTTTACGTGGATCAACTCATTTAATCTTCTCAATACCCTAAAAGGCTAGGAACTATCATCATGAGCTCATTATGAATAAGGGAACTGAGGCACAGAAAGGTTAGCTCATTTATCCAGGGTCACACACTTGTAAGTAGCAGAGCTGGGATTTGAACTGTAGCTGCAGAGCCCACATGACTAAACAGGCATTTTTCCTTCTCCACTCGGACATGGAACAATGCCAGTGTACTCGACTGACGCTTTGGGAGTCCTTACCCAACAGGGCCTCCCTCATTCCAGAAGAGGATGCCCAAGAGAGGAAGTCAACATTCTGGGAAAAGGATTAACTCAGATATGTTTTCTGAGTAGCATCCACTTGGTCATCTCTGTGGTAGTATATATACTGATATAGATCTCATATATATATATATATATATATATATATATATATATATATGATAGATAGATAAGCCATATCCATTATTTGTCATCACTAATCTATTGCCTGGTCCATTTCAAATGATTAAAGTATCGTGGATTTTCCCCACAGATTGTGATACCTGGTGCAGAGAAAGCCCAGTGGACACTTGAAGGAAGAAGACCTGAATTCTGGTACTAACTCTGCTTATCTCATTAGCTGTGTGACCCTGGACAACATCGTGAACCTCTCTGAGCCTGTGACTGATTACTCAGCAGTGTACGGAGATATGACACCTTCCCTCCTATAGCACCATGCTAGGCACCAAAAACTGGGAGATGAGTAGAGTGTAGGCCACATGCTGCTCCAAGGCTGGCAGCCAAGGGCAACAAGGACAAAAGCCATCACAGTGACTGGCCAAAGTGAGGACACAAAGACAGTTGTTAAACATGTGCTCTGAATGAAGAGACCCTCCAAACAGGCTTTGTGTGAGCAACATGGCTGTTTATTCACCCAGGTGCGAGCAGGTTGAGTCCAAAAAGAGAGTCAGCAGAGGGTGGAGGGATAGGAGTTGGTTTTATAGTTTGGGGTAGGCAGTGGAAAGTTACAGAAGTTATGGTTCAGGGTGGTTTTTGCAAGCTGGGAGGGGGTCATAGAGTCTGGAGTCATGAGGTTGATCAAGGTCGGTTACAAAGTCCAGTTGCTTTATCAGTTGAGGTGGGAATAAGGAACAATAGAAGAATGTCTCAAAGTTATTTAGGTGCTACAGGGGATGATCATTTCTTCTCCTTTTGTGGTTTTCCAGTTGCTTCAGCCTTTCTAGTTCCAGGAACTCATCTGGAGTATACTTGCAGGTCACAGAGGCTACCATGCCATCCATGGCACGGTCAGCTTATAACACCTTACAGACAGGAGTGCTCAGACCACATCAGAGGGGACCAGGAAAAGATATGAAGCTGGAGAACCCTGAGAGGGGACTTGGAAGACAAGCTGGAAGTCTTCAGAGTGGAAGGGCTTGCAGGCAGGTAGGGCAGCCTAAACAAGGCAGGCACAAGGCAGATGTGCATGGAGAAGAGTGGGTGGTACATAGGGGAGCTCTGGATATGAGCGGGTGGGATGAGGGATGCCAAGTGAGACAAGGGCTGCAAAGGCACTTTGTAACATGATAGCTGGAAAGGCCCTCAGAGGGATCCACCCAGGGGCTGCAAACTCACATGCCTCCAGGGCTTAGGCAAGTGATAGCAATAAGTGAACTGGGCCAGGTGTGAGAGAGTAGGAAGGGGTGGGGTGCACAGCATTTAGAAGGTAAGACCTGCCTAAAGGTACTTAATTTTTGACCTCAATAAAACATGCCTGCAAGATGAAGTTGAGCTTCTAAACTACTGCTCCATTCTGATCTTTTCACTATGCAGAATGGTATGACTGTTATAAGGACAGGTTAAGGCCAGCTGGACCACCCCTCTCCCACCCCATATTTGTATTTGCAACCCAAATGATATGTATGAGGTCACAGCGGCAAGCTCCAAGACTATTTCCCCTAGTTCTCTCCCTCTGTCTTCCTCTCTCAGTCTCAATTTCCACTGGGATCCTGGTCTCCAGCAAAACACCCTGTTCTTCCCACACTTTCTGCTGTTGCTACAGAGCCAAGTCTGCTGCCCACTTCTCCTCTGCCCCAGGTGCAGATCCCCTGGGATGCTCCCCTGTTCTTGCTTCATCATCACCACTACAGACTGGCTACAGACACGCTCCCTTGCCACTAACTTCGTATGAAGTTACCAAGATGGGCTTCTCCAAGGGTTGCTTGGGCCCTTGGGAGTTATAGCTTTCTTTTTGACAGTAGCACCTCTTCCCAGAGTAAACACAAGTTGCCATGGCGATTGGGTCAACAGGTAGGGAGCAAGGACTTTCAAGCAGCAGCCATTACATTGTTTCTCAGAACAAGCCCTCCTCTGACTCCCAGGCCCCCGTGCTGAGCATTGTTTGCTCTGCTCCGTTTGTCCTGGGCCCCTTGCCATTTACAGGGATAAAAGGAGTTGAGGGCCCAACCCAGGCTTGCTAAGCACATCTGTAAATGCCTGTGTCCCCATTGTCTTAGTCAATTTTCTGTTGCTATTGCTGTAACAGAATACCACAGACTCGGTGATTTAAAAAAAAAAAAAAAAAGAAGAAGAAGAAGTTCATTTAGTTCACGGTTCTGGAAGCTGGGAAGTCCAAGTGCATGGCACCAGCATCTCATAGGGACCCTTATGCTGTGTCATAACAAGGCTGAGGTTATCACATGGCCAGGGGGCAAGAGCGTGCCAGCTCAGGTCTTTGTTCCTTTTCTTATAAAGCCTCCAGTCCCATCCCAGAGGCCTCATTCTGATGGCCTTATCTAATCCCAGTTACCTTCCAAAGCTCCCACTGCTAATCAACATACGAATTTGGGGATTTCAACACATGAAATCTGGGGGACAAATTCAAAGCATAGCACCAGTCAAGGACAATCTGCAGGCCCCTAGAGATCAATGGAGGTAAACTTATACCTGAGAGAGAGAGGTTGTCACCTCCACCCATCAGAGATATCCAAATCTCAGCTTCAGCCCAGCTAAAACCTCTGCTGTGTCTGTACAATCACACACACACACACACACACACACACACACACACACATACACCCAGTATAAAAAAATTGAGGAAGGTGTTTAAAAGTCACCCAAGTCATTCCTTCAAGAGGGAAAACACTATACACATTTCCCATAGTATTTTCTTGCCCTTTTTTCTAAGATGATGTGGAGATTAGAGAAAGAGATGGAAAGAGAAATAAAAATATAGATTAAACTGTTGAAACATATGTATATGCAGTTGTATACCCCACTTTTTTGGTTGATATTATATCATAGGCATTTTCTTATTTCATTAGAATTCTTTACATTGTTTTTGAATGATTTGTAAAAATTTACCAAATGGATCTACTATAATCTACCATTGCCTTTTTTTTTTTTTTCTTTTTTTTTGAGACGGAGTTTCGCTCTTGTTACCCAGGCTGGAGTGCAATGGTGCGATCTCAGCTCACCGCAACCTCCGCTTCCTGGGTTCAAGCAATTCTCCTGCCTCAGCCTCCTGAGTAGCTGGGACTACAGGCACGTGCCACCATGCCCAGCTAATTCTACCATTGTCTTAATGGTGGGATATTAAGATTAGATCTAATTTAATGCTGCAGCAAACATTATTGTCTCTATCTCTGATTATTTTCTAGGCTATATTTCTATAAACGGAATTCCTAAGACAAAGAGTATAAATATTTTAAAGTTTTGATAATTCTTGCCAAATGCCCCCAAAAAACCATTCCTCTATCACCTATGTTTGAAAACTGTGTTACCACATCCTGTATACTATGCTGTTTTGAAAAATTAAATATATGTATATGTATATATATGTGAAATTGCAAGACTTCGATTTGCAATTCACATAAATTGAGAAGCACTGATTTTAAGTGCAGATTATATTTAAAGGATGTTCTTTACCTGGCTCTGGACTTTAGGATAATAGGTCTCACGTTTGAAGTGCTGGTCAGCCCTGGATGGCAGTCCCTGCCAGTAATGAATTGGAGAACCCATAGCCTTTACACCCCTCTGTTCTCTCTGACTTCTCCACCGCTGGCCAAGTCAATGACTCGGGAGGTGGATAAATGGCTCTGTTGGCTGCCCTTGTTCCCAGAACCCACTTCCTAGCAATATAAGGGGCCCATTTGTCATTCTGCCACAGAGCTCAGCTCTGCCAGACATCTCATTCCACCTCTCCTGCCAAGGACAAATCTTGGGCTTTATGGGGCACTGGACAGAGCGCCTGAGTGAGTATGGGGAGGTCCAGTGTCTAACTTGCTATGTGACCTTGGGTCAGCTATTGAGTCTCTCTGGGCCTGAGGGTCTTCAGCTGGACTCTACCACCTCCAACACACCCCACCACCATCTCTCTGGTGAGAAAATGGCCACTTTGGTCCTACTGATGGCCAGAGCTTGGCCACCGCCCTAAAGCCATCAATGAACAGAGTTGAAATAATATTCCTGGTCATGTAGGGGTAGGCGGTACTGCACGGAGTTGGAGCAGAGACTGGAGACGCTGGAAACAATCAGGGAAGCTCCAAGACCATTCTCTATATACTGGCAGGATAAAGCCAGGTCTGGGGAAAAGTCAGCATGTGGAAAAGTGCAGCAAAAAAGGAAAGAGCTAGAAGGCAGAGGCAGCTCCCAGAGCTGCCATGACCCGCTGGGCTCTGAGCTCCAGCCTGCTGTGGCTAACAGTGGCTCCCTGCTGCCATCTGAAAGGTATATCTCCATCAGCTTCTGGTGAGAACAAAGCCCAGCCTGCTGTCTTTTCCATGGAAACCTGTGTTGCCAGATGTTCAATTCCTGTGGAATATATCCTGAGAAAAAGTAGGGAGAAGGTTCAGAGGATGGAAAGGGAGACTCACAGATTTAAGAAACAGGAACAGTTAGTTTCAGACTCTAGGAAGGAAAAAAGGGTCTTTTGTTCTCTGTCTTTCCCCTATGTCCCTGAGTTTAAATGAAAGCAGCTGATTAATCAGCGGCCTCTCTTTAAAAGGAGGCAAACAAGGTGCTTTCAAGTTGTACCTGGGAGTGTTTCCACCCTCTTGACGCCAAGTGAAAAATGCAATTCTTTTTATTTCTTTGCTTTTGAATCTGACTAGGGATTTTATTTTGTTCTACTAAATTGCCGCTTGCAAGAGCCTCGGGTGCCAATGCAATTCCTGGAAATGAGGGATAAGATTGAACACAGAAGACTCAAAAATAACCCGGCGCTCCTCAGAGGGATTTGCGTCTTGACGAGGAAGAAAATCATCCCAGTGCTGTCTGTGATTCCAGACCCAGGGATAGTGAGCGCGACCCAAGACTGTGAACTCTGCCCACACCGCAGAAGATGGGGAGCCAGGGGCCTGGGTTTCTAGTCACCATGCTATCCAAGAGCTGCTCTGCGGACGTTTCAGGCCATTAGTATGAAAGTAAATAATGCAGGAGTCTCCAGAAGCTGGACGTTGGTGGAATGTTAAACATGTTCATGCTAACCTCAGGAGTTCAGCCGTGCCCATGCTGTGAGCCGCACGCAGCTCCCAAGGAGAGAACATGCCTCGCTGCCCCAAGAGGAGGCACCCAGGACCTCTCGGCAAGGAAATCCCACCCCCTCTTCTGAGATTGCCTCAGTCTCTTGCCTTGCTTCTCACCCCCATGAATATTTTACCGCATGGGTTGGGCGATTGTTCTGAGGCTTTGTGAGTGTAGAGTGCAGGAGCCGTTGGAGAGGAGGAGAGGGAAGGGGCTCCTATTGGTGTAGACTCGGGGATGTTGACCTGCACAGCTGCTAAATCCAGCCTTTGCCAGTCCTCCAGGGCCCCTCCCCCTTCCTGTCTTGCAGCTATCCCTTTCCCCCACCTGAGGGTGTCCACCCCCTTCTTTTTTCCCCCAGGAGGTGATAATCCTCCCTGAAGAAATAATTCAATCTCAGCCCCCATCAGTCTCAGCTGGTATCTTGCAGATTTTGCAGCCTCAGAGCTTGAAGGTTAGTGGCAGCGAATTCTCCCTGGAGGAAGCAGAGAGGCCTCATTTGACCTTAGTGCTTCTTCAGCTCACCATGTCCCCCGCTTTGGTTGCACATCTCCGGGGATGGATCTCATGGCTCCTAAATGCAGCCCTGCCCAGCAAAGGTGGTGAGAAAATGTGTTCATTAAACCCGCAAATGTTTTCTGCAGCCTATCAGTACCAGGCACTCTGCTAGGGGCTGAGGGTACAGCAGTGAGTAGTAAGGCAAGGATTGTTTCTGCTATTGTTAGAAGTAGACATTAAATAATTCTGCTATTGTTAGAAATAGACATTAAATTAAATAATTATATGAAAAAGTTATGACTGTGGTAACCATTACAGAGAACAGGATACCATTGTGACATGGTAAAAAGCCCCATAAACCTGCATACCTCAACCATACCTCGGCTTTCTGTTGAAACTGCTCTCTATAGCCCAAATATGAATAAGTAATTAAGGACTGTAATTGCCACCCTACCCAGACAATGTGTAAACAAATGCTAATCTTGACTTTCGTGAAACACTTAAGTAACAATCAGAATGTCAAAAAATTCCCTGGCCCTCGGAATGTCCGAAACCCCTCACCCCCACCCCCGCCCCTCACCCT
>PVKV010025716.1:0-29203 GCA_004027835.1 Alouatta palliata | reverse complement strand
TATACTACAGAAAATATTATCTGTAGTATGTATTATATATATTAATATATATAGGCCTATACATATTAATATATGTTATTATATATATGTATAGACATATATGTTATATATATGTGTAGACATATATATGTTATTATATATGATATGTAGAGACATTTATGTTATTATACATAATATGTATAGGCTTTATATATATAATATATATGCATACACTGTGTACTTATATGAAAGGCCTTTGCAGGCTTTACCCAGATTTGGCTCCCTTCTGCTTTCTGCCATGTGAGGTCGCAGCATTTCTACCCCTCCAGAGGGTGCAGAATCAAGGTGCCATCTCAGAAGTAGAAGGCAGCCCTCACCAGACAACTGACATCTTGATCTTGGACTTCCCAACCTCCAGAATTGTGAGAAAAAAAATTTCTGTTCTTAATAATTATATATATTTGTATTTATTAAATATATATAAGGTCTCAAGTGTTTTGTTATAGCAGCACGAAGAAAAATTATTTTGCAAACACTCATATGTATGAACAGTGTTATCCATACAAGAATATTCATTACAGCATTGTTTAAAAATCACAAAATCTTCGGGAGGTTGAGGCAGGGAAATCACTTGAACCCAGGGGGCAGAGGCTGCAGTGAGCCGAGATTACGCCATTGCATTCCAGCCTGGTGACAGAGCGAGACTCAGTCTAAAAAAAAAATCACAAAATCGCAGAAACTGAAATACCACCAATAAAAGATTGGCCAGATAAATTGAGGATATCGTTATACAGGAAATGCTATGGCATTTTTATAATGAAGAGAAAGTTTTCCCTTTGATATAAAATTACACCCAAAATACAGTTGATGCAAAAGGTAGAATACAGGAAATGTGTACAGGATGTTCCCATTTGAAAGTAGAAAAAACAGATCTCTGTGGTGTGTACATCCACACACATACGACTGTCTGTCTGTGTAGACAGGCACATGCCTAGATGGGCTTATAATAACTCCAAGGAAAGACAAAATAAAGTTGGATTGCCTCTGGGGATAGAAACCAGGTTTCTATAGGGATAAAAGGAAAAGTTACTTTTCACTTTATACGATTTTGTAGCTGTTGAATTGTACAGTCATTGAGTCAGCAAGTATTTGCAGGTACCTAAATATCAGGCAGTTTTGTAGGTGTTGGAGATAAAGTTCCTGCTCTCTTGAGGTTTATATCGTATATGTACGTGTTTTTAAAAACAAATAAAGTTCATAAGACAAATATGATCTATGTCCTATAGCTAAAATAAATATTACTTTTTTATTTAGTCTCACTACATAAATTACAAAGTAATTATTTTTAATCCTTTTCTTTTTTAAATCTAAAATTGTATCAGTGTTTTTTTTGTTTGTTTTTTTTTTTTTTTTAGACAGAGAGACAGAGTCTTGCTTTGTCACCCAGGCTGGAGTGCAGTTGTGTGATCCTGGCTCACTGCAACTTCTGCCTCCCAGGTTCAAGGAATTCTCGTGCCTCAGCCTCCCAAGTAGCTGGAATTACAGGTGTACACCACCACGCCTGGTAATTTTTGTATTTTTAGTTCAGATGAGGTTTCACCATGTTGGCCAGGCTAGCATCGAACTCCTGACCTCAAGTGATCCACCTGCCTCGGCCTCCCAACATGCTGGGATTACAGGAGTGAGCCACCACGCCCAGCCAGTCTTTAAAATAAAATACAAGCATCAAAAATTAATTACTTTTTTTCACATCAGTGTTAAGTAAAACTATGTATTTAAAATCATTTTTATTGTAAACTTTTAAAAGTTAGGAAGTCAAATCTGAGAGTTAAAAAGGGATCAGATAAAGGATACTGAAGTCAGGATAGCAGATTTAAAAGTTTAAGAATGACAGTCTCAACTTTGGTTGACTGATTTTAAGATGATTACGCTGGTTCTTTCAGCGGGTTTTATGAAGAAGATGATGGCGCAGGGCTAGCAGGAGGAACCAGGACAGCCCCTGCGCAGTGAGCCCAGTTTGGGTTCAGAGGTCTTAAGGACCTGAGAGTTTACAGGCCCCTGAAGATGTGAGGCCTGTTGACTAAGGTAGGCTGTGTCTGCCTGGAAGGAAGAATGAAACGTGGAGCCCACTGCAGAATCTGTTCAGTTCCGGATGATGTCCGGCCTCATCATTAGAAAGACATGAGAATGAGACCCAAGGACCAGAGGGAGCAGACAAGTCTGGGTGTGAAAATTAATTTTTCCTGTTTTACACACAAGGTGAGTGTGATCACGAAGATAAGACCCAAGGAAAGAAGGCTTCCCATCTGGGGCAAAGCCTAGAGGAGGAGCCATGGAGATGGAAGGGGCAATGGCTGTACTGTGGGGGAAACAAGGAATCCAGAGGCAAAGGAGCCTATGGCCTTTCTGAAGAGATGAGTTTTATCAGAAGAGTAACGTAGGTAATGGGGTCAAATTGTGCAGGTGAAGGGCCAGATAAAAGGGAGATAGGAGCTACTTGTGACAGCACTTTGCAAGTGTTCTGAGGCTGGAAGGCATTTTGTTAGAAGGTTATGTTTTAATTTTTTACTTTTTTGAGATGGCGTCTTGCTCTGTTACCCAGGCTGGAGTGCAGTGGTGTAATCTTGGCTCATTGCAACTTCTGCCTCCCAGGTTCAAGCAATTCTCCTGCCTCAACCTCCCAAGCAGCTGGGACTACAGGTACACACGGCCACACTCGGCTAAGTTTTTTCAGTATTTTAGCAGAGAGGGGGTTTTACCATGTTGCCCAGGCTGGTCTCGAACTTCTGAGCTCAGGCAATCCACCTGCCTCGGCCTCCCAAAGTGCTAAGATTGCAGGTGTGAGCCACCAAGCCCAGCCTAGAAGTTTCAGTAGTTAGCTAAAAGAAAAGGCAGCAGGAGGCTGGGCGCGATGGCTCACGCTTGTAATCCCAGCACTTTGGGAGGCTGAGGCAGGCCTCAACACAAAGGTCGGGAGTTCAAGATCAGCCTGGAGAAACTCTGTTTCTCACCAACAAGGAGAAACTCTGTCTCTACTAAAAATACAAAATTAGCTGGGCGTGGTGGTGCATGCCTGTAATCCCAGCTACTCAGGAGGCTGAGGCAGAAGAACTGCTTGAGGCTGGTAGGTGGAGGTTGTGGTGAGCCGAGATGGCGCCACTGCACTCCAGCCTGGGCCACAAGAGTGAAACTCCGTCTCAAAAAAGAAAAGAAAATGCAGCAGGAAAGAAAAGTAGAAATATGGGTCATGTAGGAATGACCTAGGGATATTCATATTTTGCAGATCAGTTAAGTAAGGCTATGAAACTCCTGGTCGGGTGCAGTGGCTCACGCCTGTAATCCTAACATTTGGGGAGGCCAAGGCTGGCAGATCACTTGAGGTCAGGAGTTCGAAACCAGCCTGGCAAACATGGTAAAACCCCGCATCTACTAAAAATACAAAACAATTAGCCGGCCGTGGTGGCACTCGCCTGTAATTCTAGGTACTTGGGAGGCTGAAGCAGGAGAACTGCTTGAACCCAGGAGGTGGTGGTTGCAGTGAGCCGAGATGGCACCACTGCACTCCAGCCTAAGCAACAGAGCAAAACTCCATTTCAGGAAAAAAAAAAAAAGGTGATGAAAACTCCTTACCTTGAATGTGTTTTGTGGTCTATCAAGAGGTTTGCAAATGCACAAATAATATTCTACACAGTATTCACTAGTACCATATTTAATATGATTGTTCTCCTTCTTCAGTTGATTGAATTAAATTTCTTTTTGATTCAAGGAGCTGCCTAATTGCTCCATTATAATTTCTATGTATTCCCCGAAAGACCAGTTTCCTTAGGATAAGATGCAATGGAATAGTCCACAGAGATAAGCAAAGTATAGGAATCTTCTCCTTTTCGTTGAAGTAGAAATTTGTGTGTGTGTGTGTGTGTGTTAAAACTGGAATCACTGCGGAGGAGAAATTTGTGTGTGTGTGTGTGTGTGTGTGTGTGTGTGTTAAAACTGGATTCACTGCGGAGGCAAACTATTAAATTAAACCATAAAGAAGCTGCATGAATATGGATGGGTGGCGTGTTTGTTGGATGACTTTCCAACTGTCTACAGAAATCTGAGCAGCAGAGATGCAAAGTCAGATTTCCTTGGGGCAGTGCTGAGCAGGTCCAGGGCGGGACAGTGCTTCAGACGTTAGAATCTGGAAAGCTGTAGGTTGTGTGATTGAGGTAGCATAACATTTAAAAAGGGTTCAATGTTGTCTATTGCTAACTGTAAGAATTATATCTGTGGATAAAGAAGATGGCTAGGTGGGTGTATTAGTCCATTCTCACGCTGTAATTAAACACCTGAAACTGGGTAACTGCAAAGAAAGGAGGGTTAACTGACTCACACTTGCATGTGGCTGGGGAGGCCTCAGGAAACTTACAATCATGGCAGGTGGCAGAAGGCACCTCTTCACAGTGCGGCAGGAGAGAGAATGAGTGCAAGCAGGGGGAATGCCAGACGCTTATAAAACCATCAGATCTCATGAGAACTCCCTATCACGAGAACAGCATGGGGGAAACTGCCCATTGTTCAATTACCTCCCACCAGGTCCTGCCCTTGCCCTGTGGGCATTCTGGGGAGTACAATTCAAGGTGAGATTTGGGTGGGGACACAGAAACCCTATCAGTGGGTCATATCTGAAGATAGCCAGAGATAACTTAGTTGATCAGTATGTTTGGGCTATATAATCCCACTAGCAATCTTTGAATGTAGGGGCAAGTTTTGCCAAATACCTCAGGAGCATCTGTGGAAAAGGAAAACTTGGCTCCTATGTTCCTGACTTGAATAAAGGTTGACTTCCTGTCTGAGAGACAGAGCCTTAATTTAGGGAAGATGACCAAAATCAAAAGGAAACACCAAATCTCACTTCCTTTAATGAAAAGTGAAATGAATCCAACGTGAAAAAACCAAAAACCACAAGGCACAGTGGAAATGACTTTGTCAGCAGGACCAGAGGTCCTTTTGTGTTCCCTGTCCACTTTCAGGAGTGTTGGCTCGTTAAGTGCTTCCCACAGGGAAGGGTGCACGCCATGCTGGGAGATGTCAGGAGGCAGGAGTTCCTGCAGACAGGCAGAGCGTGCCACTCACCAGCACATACCCATGGGGAAAAGAGTTGTGAAACTAACCAGCTGTCCACTTATGTCTCATCTTAAACTAGAAAGTCTCCAAAACAGAATTAACCTGCAAAAAGTGTGTGCAAGAGACATTCACTCCAGGTAATGCTTTTTGAAAAGTAAGAACATTGAGTAGTGGTGTGCTACTGATTCAGTGACTGTGATTTTTGTTAACAGTGCTGATTGTTGGACATAAACCATTCCTCTAAGGACGTGCGCTTCATTTTTTTGTAACGTTTGTTTTGTTTATTCTCCTTCTGTTCGTTTTGTTATTTGTGGGTACTGTCTCTGCGGTATCCACGTTTTGCGATCTACGCAGTGTTCTGATTTCTGCACTTTGGTATTTTTGTAACAAGATTGGGTATCTTTTTGTTGTTGTTGTTGATGAGACGGAGTCTCACTCTACTGCCCAGGCTGGAGTGCAGTGGCGCAATCTTGGCTCACTGGAACCTCCACCTCCTGGGTTCAAGCGCTTCTCCTGCCTCAGCCTCCTGAGTAGCTGGGACTACAGGCATGTGCCACCATGTCCAGCTAATTTTTGTATTTTAAGTAGAGAGGGGCTTTCACCATGTTGGCCAGGCTGGTCTTGAACTCCTGACCTCAGGTGATCTACCCACTTCGGCCTCCCAAAGTGCTGGGATTACAGGCGTGAGCCACCATTCCCAGCCAAAATTAGTTATCTTTGGTAATTTTTTTTTTTGATGGAGTTTTTCTCTGTCACTTACACTGGAGTGCAGTGGCACAATCTTGGCTCACTGGAACCTCCACCTCCCGGGTTCAAGTGATTCTTCTGCCTCAGCCTCCCAAGTAGCTGAGATTACAGGCACCCACCACCACTCCCGGCTAATTTTTGTATTTTTAGTGGAGATAGGATTTCACCATGTTGGCCAGGCTGGTCTTGAACTCCTGATCTCAAGTGATCCACCCACATCGGCCTCCCAAAGTGCTGGGATTACAAACATGAGCCACCTTGCCCAGCCTTTGGTAAGTTTTTAATTTAGAGGTCATATGTGTGGTCAGATAGATTGGCCTTTTTACAAGAGCCAGTCCCTTTTCTTGAAATATTAAAGAATGTCAGACATAGAGATCATGCAATATATCTTGAAAAGTAATCCACATGAATGTAAGGAGTCTAAAGGAGGCCTTAACCTGAATGAATCTTTATTCAAAATGGGTGTTTTTTAAAAAGAAAATCTTGCCAGGTGCGGTGGCTCACACCTGTAATCCCAGGACTTTGGGAGGCCGAGGCAGGCAGATCACAAGGTTGTGAGTTCGAGACCAGCCTGACCAACATGGTGAAACCCTGTCTCTACTAAAAATACAAAACTTAGCCAGGCATGGTGGTGCACGCCTGTAATCCCAGCTACTCAAGAGGCTGAGGCAGGAAAATTGCTTGAACCCGGGAGGTAGAGGATGCAGTGAGCCAAGATCATGCCACTGCACTCCAGCCTGGGCAACAGAGTAAGACTTCATCTCAAAAAAATAAATAAATTAATTAATTAAAAAAAGAAAATCTTATCTAACTTTGTCAAAGTTACTCTCTAACATTTCCTAATTTTCTTTGTATGTTTCCAGATATTCTTTATTCATTCGTCCACTCAGCTGTGCTCTTTTCAAACATAAGTGGAATTGCACCAGATACAGTGTCCTGCGACCTGCCTTCTTCACTAAGTAACGTTTGCATAGTGCCTGTATCCTTACACAGAGATCCTTAGAGACTGCGTGATGGTTACAAGGCCAGTGTTCCACAGTAGGTCTGTTAAGGCCCTTCTTGAATAAACTTTGTTTCTGTATTATTATGCCTATAAATATTGCTTGAATATCCTCCTATGTTAAAATCATGAACTTGTCAAGTGTCTGTAGAATATCCCTAGATGAGGAATTGGTGGGCAAAGGAAAAATGTCAAAGGTTTAGAATTTAATACCAAAATGTGTTGGTACTCCATTTTTGCTACAATTTTCTGATATTTAAGGATGTGTTCTCAAAAAGCTATGAAGTGCATTTGCTGAAATCACTAAAATCTCATTTACAATCATTAGGCAATAATATTTCATTTGAATTAAAAACATGAGTTTTGTGAATGTGGTAACATTTTATTATATACACTTGTGATGAAATATCTCAATTTAATAGTAGGGTAAGTATTACATTTTTATTTTTATTTTTCCAATGTTGCTTTGTTTCTGCATTTTGTTCAATAATAGTAGGGTAAGTATTACATTTAAGAGTAGGACAGGCCGGGCACCATGGTTCATGCCTGTAATCCCAGCACTTTGGGAGGCTGAGGTGGACGGATCATTTGAGCTCAGGAGTTCAAAACCAGCCTGGCCAACACGGTGAAGCCCCATCTCTATTAAAAATACAAAAATTAGCTGAGGCAGGAGAATTGCTTGAACCTGGAGGCGGAAGTTGCAGTGAGCTGAGATGGCGCCACTGCACTCCAGCCTGGGTGACAGAGTGAGACTACATCTCAAAAAAAAAAAAAAAAAAAAAACAGGACAACTAAATATTACATGTTAATGTGATGCAATCATGAAATACAGTACAGCGTATAAAATATCTGGCCAAAAATACTTACCTGGTAGCTAGTGAAACTTTTAGCTCTCACTTTCACGTTATAAAAAATACAGGGGATAATGAAAGTTAAATTACATCAGTGGACAAATCCAGAAGGTAGAGCGTTAAGAGCATTGTAGAAACTGGACCAATCTCTTCAACATGTCAATATGATTTGAAACAAAAAGGGGTTACTCTTTTAGATTCAAAATAAGAGACACAACAAAATGAAAAACTTGCTATTTATTGTTTATCGATTTAAACAAGGCTGTGCTGAGAACCCTATCGGGACATGTCGCAGGATATGGAAATTAAAAGCACACCTACTTGTAAAATTTGGGAAGATGTGAGCATCCAAACAATGACAAGACTGTATTATTAGGTTGGTGCAAAAGTAATTGTGGTTTTTGCCATTAAAAATAATTGCACAGGCACCTGTAATCCCAGTTACTTGGGAGGCTGCGACAGGGAGAATTGCTTGAACCCGTAAGGCAGAGGTTGCAGTGAGCCGAGATCACGCCATTGCACTCCAGCCTGGGCAAGACTCTATCTCAAAATAATAATAATAATAATTATAGTAATAATTGCAAACTCTGCAATTACATTTGCACTAATAGAAAATCTTAATAAAGTCCAGCCAAGGTGGCTCATGCCTGTAATCTCAGCATTTTGAGGAGGCCGAGGTGGGAGAATGGCCTGAGGCCAGGAATTTGAGGCCAGCCTGGGCAACACAGTGAGATCCTGTCTCTACAAAAAAGTAAAAAAATTAGCTGGGGAGGCCGGGCAGGGTGGCTCACACCTGTAATCCCAGCACTTTGGGAGGCTGAGGCGGGCAGATCACGAGGTCAAGAGATTGAGACCATCCTGGCCAACATGGAGAAACCCCGTCTCTGCTAAAAAATACAAAAATTAGCTGGGCATGGTGGCATGTATCTGTAGTCCCAGCTACTCGGGAGGCTGAGGCAAGAGAATCAGTTGAACCAGGGAGGCAGAGGTTGCAGTGAGCCAAGATTGCGCCATTGCACTCCAGCCTGGGCAACAAGACCGAAACTCCATCTCAAAAAAACAAAACAAAACAAAAACCCAAAAGACTAGTGGGAACACAATATTCAGAGTACCCATCTGTCAGCCAAAAGATAGCTTATTAGTTGCAAAGATAAAAGAATACATTTTAATGGTGAGATCTGGAAGACACTATTTTAACCAAGTAGTCAAATTTAACATCTCCAATAACAGAAAAACTGACACTGTAAGTTTCCTGATGTGATACAGTGAGAGGACACAGCATCACCAAAGTGACAGTCTTACCAGAAACGTTGTACCTGAATCCAGTTATGAAGCAAACAACAGACAAATTCAAATGAGGGAAATATTCTGCCAGATGCTCTGTAAACAGATTAATTTTGTAAAAGTGCTGAAAAATTCTGAATCTTCTAGATTTTAAAAGAGCAAGGCCGTGCTCAGTGGCTAGTCTGAATAACTATTTTAGATTTTAAAAGAGCAAGGCTGGGCGCAGTGGCTCACGCCTGTAATCCCAGGACTTTGGGAGGCCGAGGCAGGTGGATCACAAGGTCAGGAGTTCGAGACCAGCCTGGCCAATGTAGTAAAACCCCATCTCTACTAAAAATACAAAAGTTAGCTGGGCATGGTGGTGTGTACCTGTAATTCCAGCTACTCGGGAGAATTGCTCAAACGGGGAGGCAGAGGTTTAGTGAGCTCAGATCGCACCACTGCACTCCAGCCTGGACAACAGAGCAAGACCCTATCAAAAAAAAAAAAAAAAAAGCAGCAAAGACACTTGGCAGCTAAATGCCGTGTGTGTGCCTTGATTCAACTTTGAGTTGGAGAAAAACAAACAAACCTCATGATATTAGGACAAATGGGAACATTTCACTATGACTGCATATTTGATAAATGTATTACTGGTTGTATTTCCTGAATGTGAAACTTACAGTGTGGTTTTATAAGCATATGTACTGGTTCTTGGGAGGTTTTCACTAAGGTATTTAGGAAAAAGCTCCTGTTGCCTGCCACCAACAGGCATCTAATGACTCACCCATTCCTTCGCCCCTGCCAAAAGTGTGGTAAATATGCATACGTACGTGCACACATGTTCACAGACATATGATGTGTGTGAGTTTGTATGTGTATGCTTCACATGTCAGTGTGTGTGTTCATGCCTGTGTATGCGTGTTTGCGGAGACAGAGGAATCACAAAATGTGACACAATGTTAACAATTAGTGAATGTATAAGGAAGGTGTACAGGTATGTTAGTTTGCTCAGACTCCCGTAATAAAATACCACGTGCCGGCGGGCTTAAGCAGCGTAGATTCATTTTCTCACAGTTCCGAAGGCTGGAAGTCCGAGATCGAGGTGTCAGCAGCGGGGTGTCCCTTTCCTCTGAGGACCCTCTCCTCGGCTCTTGCAGCTGCTTCACAGGGTTGTTCTGGTGTGTGTCCAAATTTCCTCTTCTTTTTTTTTTGAGACGTAGTCCTGCTCTGTTGCCCAGGCTGGAGTGCAGTGGTACAATCTCAGCTCACTAAAACCTCCACCTCCTGGGTTCAAGCGATTCTCCTGCTTCAGCCTCCTGAGTAGCTGGGACTACAGGCATGCGTCACAATGCCTGGCTAGTTTTTTTATTTTTAACAGAGATGTGGTTTCACCATGTTGGTCAGGCTGGTCTCGAACTCCTGAGCTCGTGATCTGCCTGCCTCGTCCTCCCAAAGTGCTGGGATTGCAGGTGTGAGCCACCGCACCCGGCCCAAATTTCCTCTTCTTATAAAGACAAGAGTCAGATTGGATTAAGGTCCACCCTAATGGCCTTGTTTTAACTTAATCACATCTTTTAAGATCCCCTCTCCACACCAGCCGCATTCTGAAATACGCAGTTTAGGACTGCAACATACAGATTTTGTAGGGACATAATTTAGCCCATCACAAAGCGCATTCATTGGCTGTCTGTAACTTTTCGGTGGGTCTGAACATTCTTAAAATAAAAAGCTGTGGGGAAAAGAATTAAGCACTGGCTTGTCCCCATCTACTTCTCTAAAATTAAATTATTTTGGCCTGGGTTAAACATTGACTAAATCACTTAGACAAGCTGTGTCAGATATTATGGGAAGGATTTTTTTTTGAAAGAAAAAGAATCAACAGAAGCTGGACTGTGTTCACTGATTTCTTTCTCATACCAACAACCCCCCATACCACACACACACACACACACACACACACACACAGCAAATGGAAGTACAGTTTTTGAAATTCACAATAAAAACTCCTCTATTATTTTCCCAAAAGTTGTAACTTCTTCATTAGCTGATCACATTTACTGTCTTATTGATAAAGAATATTCGTAATGTGACACACATCAAGATCATGACAATGCTAATTGTTGTAATTACAGGCTTCAGATTTTTTAAATGTTGCCATTTTGAGATTTTTTTGCATTATAATTTAGCTATGAATCAAATAAATATAATTGCACTCACCTTTCATCTCCAATTCCTCAGTCCTAAAGCTTTCTCCACCTCAAGCTGTGATTTGTCAGGTTCTGTAACCTCTGAGTGTTATCAGCATTGCCTGTGTGTAGATGGGAAACCCCTGTAGAAAACCCAGGCTCTGTAGAGAAGGCACAGTGATTGAGGAAGTTATGTTCATTCCTCCGAGTGAGTGCTGAAGCCATGCCCCAGCTCGAGCGGTGCTCTCTTTTCTAAAATGACATAAAACAGAGGTCTTAACTTTAGTATGAGATGCTTTCACTGAGAACCTCCAGAAACCATCCCAGTTTCAGATTTCATGAGTTGTCTTAAAATTCTTTTCACATATATTCAAAAGTTTTAATATTTCAAGAGATCAGAGGAATGTTACTAAGTTGCAAATATATCTTTATTCCCTGACTCCTTTTTCAAAAGTATTTTTCTGATTACAAAGTTACAATATTTTTGGTAAAAAAAAATCAGAAATAAAAGTATAAATGAAGTGAAAACTCATACATAATAGTCTATCCAGAGACCAGAGAGTTGTTGGATTTTTTTTTTTTTTTTGAGATGGAGTCTTGCTCTGTTACCAGGCTGGGGTGCAATGGTGTGATCTCGGCTCACTGCAACCTCTGCCTCCTGGGTTCAAGCGATTTTCCTGCCTCAGCCTCCCGAGTAGCTGGGACTACAGGCGCACGCCACTATGCCCAGCTAACTTTTTTATTTTTAGTAGAGAGAGGGTTTCACCATGTTGGCTAGCATGGTTTCGATCTCTTGACCTTGTGATCCACCCACCTCGGCCTCTCAAAGTGCTGGGATTACAGGCGTGAGCCCCTGCGCCTGGCCAGAATTGTTAGTATTTTATCAATGAATCATTCTAAAGCCTGGTAAATAAAAGAGTAAAGCATTTATCCTACCTTTCTTTTATGAACTATGTCTCAGAATAGCTAATAGATGAAATCCGGGTCAAACCCTGACCTAATCTGCTGGCAATCTTTCTTACTTCGTCCTTAATACATGTAAAGGTATTTACTTCCCTCTAGCTGCTGCTTTGGCCCTGTTCTGCCGGTATTAACATGGGGTGCTGCTGTCATTAACTCTACACTCTTCAAAATGAATCTCATTTGGCTCAGAAGATTTTTATTTTCATTTATTTACTTATCTTACAGATGCCTGGCACCCGTAATTATACAAAATCACCTTGCTTCAAGATACAAAATAATTGTTGATGTGTAATTAATGAAAAATAATATGTTAAAAAGATGACTAGAAGACTATACATTGGGAGGCTGAGGCAGGCGGATCACGAAGTCAAGAGATCGAGATCATCCTGGCCAACGTAGTAAAACCCTGTCTCTACTAAAAATACAAAAATTAGCTGGGCGTGATGGCACCGCACACCTGTAGTTCCAGCTTCTCCGGAGGCTGAGGCAGGAGAATCACTTAAACCCGGGAGGTGGACGTTGCAATGAGCCAAGATAGTGCCACTGCACTCCAGTTCGGTGACAGACAGAGCAAGACTCCATTTCAAAAAAAAAAAAGAATACCCAGACGGGCTGGGCATGGTGGCTCACGCCTGTGTTTGCAGTACTTTTGGAGGCCAAGGTGGGCAGATCACTTGAGATCAGGAGTTTGAGCCCAGCCTGGCCAACATGGTGAAACCTCGTCTTTACTGAAAATACAAAAATTAGCTGGGCATGGTGGCATGTGCCTGTAATCCTGACTACGTGGGAGGCTGAAGCAGGAGAATCACTAGAACCTGAGAGGGGGAGGCTGCAGTGAGCCGAGATCGCACCACTGCACTCCAGCCTGGGCAACAGAGCAAGACTGTCTCAAAACAAAACAAAACAAAAAACAGGTGTATGCCGTATTTCCACTTACACATGTGTGCTATAGCTGGCCTAAAGTTAGAACCTGAACAACGCCATTTTATAAAGACAAAACTATGTTTTAAAATAAGTTGCAACGGCTGTCCCACTCTCCTCACAATAACTGTTGGCCTTTGGCTTCTGTACATAAAACTGCTAGTTTGCTCTGCAAACTAGGTAAAGCTGTCTACCTTTCTTATCAGTAACTGCCAGAATTGTCAGCCTTTGTAACTAGAATAGCAGCCCAAGCTAATTCCATCCTGGCCCCAGTGCCTTGTAATAAATAACTAAGATCTGTTATTTACAATATTGCCCAGAAGAAGTGCAAACTAACACTTATCTTAACTTCTGTAAGCCACTTAGGTAACAATCACAGTGGCAAGATGTTCTCAAGCCCTTGTAATGTCTGGAGCCCCGCTCCCTCCTCTCTGTCCGGGAGATGATTTACGAAAACCCCTAAATGTCTGGGTCCCTTCACCCCCACCCCCGCCTCTCACCCTGACTCCCAAAGTGATTTCTACGGGTATAAAGGGTCTTAACACCCTCCATTCGGGGCCACGGGTTGGAGAGACGTGAGTCCTCCGTGGTCGCCGGCTTAATAAACCCTGCTATTTGGCATACTTTTGCTTTGGTGCTGGTCCCTTAATCTCGCCTCAAATATAACACATGTATGATCAATAAACGTCAACATACTCACGTAGAAGCTGATTTCATTTACGAATGAAGGCCACACTTTGTAGGTATTTTGAGGAAATACCTACACACTTGGAAAGCTGAAGAAAGGTGATGAGGAGCAGCGTGTGGCTGGCCACAGAAGAACATGGTTATTTAGCTGGTGAGCACCTGGAGTCGTAAAGGACAGCAATCAGGCTCACAAACACCCAGAAACAGGAATTAAGGGTTTCAGTGTAGCTATAAAGCTCATAAAAAGTCCGATTAGACTGCAGTACATTTACTTAAAATGTTGAGATTCATTAAGTGATAGCAAACAAAATAACTCCTCAGACAAATGCACATTTTTCAGTATACACAGTATTGCAGGGAAGGAGGGAGAAGAATGTGCCTTAAGTGGTGAAATCCACCAAGCTGCATATCAGCATTCTGCTACATCAGTCCCAAGACAGGGAAACGTTCTAATATTATTTCAGATAATGTTCCATTTGGCTAAAATAGAGCTTAAGGTGGCTTACAGGAAAATGTTCTAATATAATTTCAGGGTTTTTTTTTTATTTGGCTGAAATATAGCTTAAGGCTGCCTTCTCATGTTAAAAGTTTATTACAATGATTTTTCACATAAACATGTAGACTTGAACTCCAAGACTAAATATGGCATGATCATTTTGCTTCTAATCCATCAAGTAGCTAAAAATTGACCACTTTAAAACTAAAACAAAGAAAAAATTGAAGTAGTGTGACTCCTATCATTGAACCATTTGCAATGATTGACTGTTAGCATTTAACAAATTGGAAGAGTTAATGAATCCTTGCGTTCATTCGGTCTTGCGTGCCTCAACTAGGATGTATAACCACAAAAGACTGCAGATCCTGGTAAAAGCTTGCTCAGAAGTTTTTAACAGCATGTTGTAAATTTCCCAGGCATAACATTTTAAAATCAGTCATCTGCTAATCATTTCAAATTTACCGTATTATCAGCAGACCACAATCTGTAAGACATTGATCTTCAGAATATATTAAGGTTCTTCTTGTATCCTAACACAGGCACATTATTTTAAGACTTCATGTGGGCTTGAATAATTATTGTATTTTCTCTGATTGATAGGCATGAAATATATATTTTTTTTTTTTTTTGAGATGGAGTCTCACTGTCGCCCAGGCTGGAGTGCAGTGGCACGATCTTGGCTCATTGCAACCTCTACCTCCTGAGTTCAAGGGATTCTCCCGTGTCAGCCTCCAGAGTAGCTGGGATTACAGGCGTGAGCCACCACGCCCGGATAATTTTTGTATTTTCAGTAAAGACAGGATTTCACTATGTTGTTAGGCTGGTCTCCAACTCCTGACCTCTTGATCTGCCCACCTCGGCTTCCCAAAGTGCCGGGACTACAGGCGTGAGCCACTGTGCCCAGCCATTAAATGTTTTCTGTAGCTAATAATTCAAACATTATTTTTTAGAGGTTTATTTCTAAAATTTAGACTGACCTTGACAATCATAGCCTAAGAAGTATTTTGGACTTATATTTAAATAAAAGTAGATTCAGACAAGTTCAGAAAAAAAGTACTAGCCTTTTGCATACAGTTTATTGGTAAGTCACTGCCGGCGTGGGGTAAACTCCATACGCGTTTACTTACTCTACTCACTCTTCGTCTATACCTCTCGGATTCCACCCTCTCTGCTGTAGCGTTTAGCTGTCAGAGCTAGTTAGGCCTCCAACTCATCACTTTAATTTCTAAGGACGCATAATGAATTTTAAACAGTTTTAACTAACCATTGTGAGAGTGGGGGGTGGGGCAGAGCCTTCACCTTTTTAGTTCAAATAAATCTCATTTAAGCTAATAAACTCATGTGAAGAAAGCTGGATATGGACGCACAACAGGACGGGAGTAAGTGATCATCTAGACACCTAAAGCAATGTGATGTTTAAAGTCTTAGGAGCCTGTCGATTCCCTTGGTCTTACTTGTGACCTGTCAGGTTAATAACATTCACTTGTGAGGAGCTGCTGGGCGTTTCTGAATTTGTGACGGTGAGGTGAGAAGTGGGAGAGCTTGTGCATGGGCAATCAGCCTGAAGAGTGGAATTCTTCCCTTTCGGGGTTGTTCAAGCAGCGTGCCAGGGAACATCCCTGGAGTGAGGAGAGAGTGGTTGCCAGGAAGACGGGAGTCCTTGGTATTTATATGCCAAGCTTACCAGAGTGGGAACAGCAATCATGTCTTTTTGTTTCAGGGGAAAGAAAACAAAAGAAAATACCCACTTCTTTCCTCTGCCATTGATCTTTCCAGAGCTGGTGTTTCCGTTGTGTTGGGCACACATCCCACGAGGAGGACTGCCTGTAGCACACAAAGATGTCTTTTCATGGGGTGCCCATGAAGAGCTCCAACATGTTCCGCGCAATGGCAGCGTGGTGGCTTGCACCTGTAATCCCAGCTACTCAGGAGGCTGAGGCAGGGGAATTGCTTGAATCTGGGAGGTGGAGGGTGCAGTGAGCCAAGATCGTGCCACCGCACTCCAGCCTGGATGACAGAGACTCGGTCTCAAAAAAAAAAAAAAAATTGTGCTGGGTACGATGGCTCCCGCCTGTAATCCCAGTACTTAGGGAGAGTGAGGTGGGCAGATCACCCGAGGTCAGGAGCTTGAGACCAGCCTGGCCAACATGTTGAAACCCCACCTTTATTAAAAATACAAAAAAAAAAAAAAAAATCAGTGGGGCATGGTGGCAGGTGCCTGTAGTCTCAGCTACTTGGGAGGCTGAGGCAGGAGAATCGCTTGAACTCCCAGAGTTGGAGGTTGCAGTGAGTTGAGACCGCCCCACTGCGGTCCAGTTTTGTATGCCGCATCTCTTACCTACTTCATTATCTACTGGGGCAGCCAGAGGCAATTCGTTTCTTCAAGTTTGTTCCTTTAACCTAGATCCGAACATAGAATCATGATGATATGAAAAATTAAAGACTGAATTTTTGATCCCATGAGTATATTTGTAAAGAAATCAAGAAAATCCGTTGTTGCAAATAAAGTTTTATGGAAACACGACTGTTTTAGAAAAAACCGAACAACTTCATATCTGTGTGACAACTTTATTTCTCAGATCCACACAGTGTCGCGTTTTATCCGAAACGGAAGCGAATTAAAATCAGGTAGGTGCTATTACTAGTCTTTTACAGATCAGAGGCTGAAGCACAAAATCCAAGTGCAGGCCGGGCGCGGTGGCTCACGCCTGTAATCCCAGCACAGGGAGGCCGAGGAGGGCGGATCACCTGAGGTTGGGAGTTCGAGACCAGCCTGACCAACATGGAGAAACCCGGTCTCCGGGTGTGGGGGCGCATGCCTGTAATTCAGCTGCTCGGGAGGCTGAGGCAGGAGAATCACTTGAACCCGGGAGGTGGAGGTTGCCCCGAGATCCCACCATTGTACTCCAGCCTGGGCGACAGTGAGACTCCGTCTCAAACAAAACAAAACAAACGAAACAAATGCATTTCTCAGGATGGCGCAGCGAGTTAGGGGAAAGGATGGTCCAGCGCCCAGCTCACCCAGCGCCAGACTTTCCATTCTCCTCTTTCCAGGAGACCACTGTCCTGGCTGAATGCCTCCCGTTGTTTCCTTGCGTTTCTTTCTAAGGCACATTTTTAGAAGGATCCTTGACAATAGCCTGGGTTTGGCTGTGTCTTGGAGATGTGGAACTCATTTAAAGTGCATTTTTAGTAGTTTATACAATTATTTGTATAATTTGGGACTTTTTGCGGGGTGGAGCAGCGAGAGAGCTGGTGCTGCATTTGACTCTCCTCATGGGCGATGAATAGTAATTAGGCGGTTGTCAAATTAGTTCAACTTTTGTGAAAGTTGGGCGGGCAGAGGTGGGCAGAGAGGAGTCCCCTGCTCGGACAGGAAACTCATGACAAAAGCCTTAACCAAGAGAAAAACAGCTTCGCATCGGTAAAGGGGTCCTAGTTCAGAGTAATTATCACGAGTGAGTGATCAGAGCAGAGCGTTGTGAAGTGGGCGTTTGGGCCGTTTGCATCTGAATCCCATGCGGCATCTGTTAATCCGTGCGCTTCACCCTGGATAGGCTGAATCAGAAGTTCTGGGCTGGGATCACGAATTTATAACGCCATCTAACTTCAAGAGGAACCAATACAATAAAAGTAGTTAATGAAACGATTTTTAGTTGTTTTCAAATGTTTACAATCTTCAGTTTTAAAAACACTGGGGATAGAGCAGGCTTGAACTCCGCATTCCTTAAGTAAGGGCTGCACCGACTGACCTCCTTCCCCAGAGCGCAGTGTGGGAAGGATGTTACCTGCAGAAACCTGAGGGCACCGCCGCAGTCCCGAGGCAAGGCCTGCAGCAACCTCGGCCAGCCACAGCCCTCCTTTCCACAGGAACTGAGGAGAATGGCGTCATCCCCAAAACACATATTCTACACCCAAGCTATCGGATCCTGTGGCTCTACCTTCAGAATAGAGAATCTGAGCGCTCCTCACCTGGCAGACTCAGCCCTGTAACAAGGAAGCCACAGGCATTATGTGAGTGAGTAAGCATGGCCAGCGTTTCAGTAAAACCTCATGCACAAAAAACAGGGAGGAGGCCACGTTTCACCTGCTGGAGGTGGTTTGCCAACCCCCGCTTTGGCTGAACTTATCAATACAAAGTTTTTCTTCTGTTTTCTTTTCCTTCCTTCCTTTCTCTCTCTCTTTTTTTTTTTTTTTTTTTTATAAGACAGAGTCTCGCTCTTGTCGCCCAGGCTGGAGTGCAGTGACCTGATCTCAGCTCACTGTAACCTCCGCCTCCCGGGTTCAAGTGTTTCTCCTGGCTCAGCCTCCTGCGTAGCTGGGATCACAGGTGCCTGCCACCACGCCCAGCTGCTTTTTGTATTTTTAGTAGAGATGGGGTTTCTCCATGTTGGCCACCTGACCAACATGGTGTTTCTCAAACACCTGACCTCAGTTGAGCCACCTACTTCGGCCTCCCAAAGTGCTGGGATTACAGGTGTGAGCCACTCCACCCGGCCTTTTCTTTCTGTTTCCTTCTAGATGTTTTCTAGTTTTATTTTAACATTTGTGTCTATGACTAATTGTGAGTTCCCTTTCACTACCACGCTGGTTCAAGCCTCCATCAAAGCTTGCCTGCTTATTGTGATCCAACAGCTTCCACACACGTTAACGTCATTTAACACTCAGAGTCACAGCGTGGAACAGGTCCGTCTTCCCCTCCAACTCCCTCATGCCCTTCCTAGTCACGACCACCACTTTCACAGTCTCTGGCAGCCACTGATCTGCTTCTTTTTTTTTTTTTAGACAGAATCTTGCTCTTTTGCCAGGCTGGAGTGCAGTGGTGTGATCTCGGCTTACCTCCGCCTCCTGGGTTCAAGTAAGTCTCCTGCCTCAGCCTCCCAAGTAGCTGGGACTACAGGCGCACGCCACCATGCCCGGCTAATTTTTTGTATTTTAGTAGAGATGGGGTTTTACCATGTTGCTCAGGCTGGTCTCTATCTCTTGACCTCGAGATCCACCCACCTCGGCCTCCCAAAGTGCTGGGATTACAGGTGTGAGCCACCGTGCCTGGCCTGATCTGCTTTGTATAACTGTAGACTCACGTTTTCTGGAATGCATTTTTATTTAAATGGAATCACATACATGTGCCCTTTCGTGTATGGCTTCATTCACTTAGCAAAAGCATGTGAGATTTGTTTAGATTATTATATGTAGTAGTGAATTACTCCTTTTGATGGCTCAGGAATATTGCATTGTATGTACATACAGCAATGTGTTTATCCATTTGCCATTTGATGGACATTCGGGTTGTTTCCAGTTCTTGGCAATTTGGAATAAAGCTGCAATGAACATCTCAGGGCATGTCTTTGTGTGAACATGTTTTCATTTCAGTTGATTGAGTACCTAGGGGCAGGTTTGCTGCATTTTACAGGAGGGGATGGTAAACTTTTTAAGAAACTGCCAGCTTTTCATCTTGCATTCCCACTAGAAATTTGTGAGAGTTCCAGTTTCCTCATACCCTTGACAAAGCTTGGTATTGTCAGTTTTTTTTTGTGTGTGTTTTTTTTTTGAGACGAATCTTGCTCTGTCGCCCAGGATGGAGTGCAATGATGAGATCTTAGCTCACTGCAACCTCTGCCTCCCAGGTTCAAGTGATTCTCCTGCCTCAGCCTCCCAAGTAGCTGGGATTATAGGCACACACCACCACACCTGGCTAATTTTTGTATTTTTAGCAGAGACAGGGTTTCACCATGTTGGCCAGGCTGGTCTCAATCTCTTGACCTCGTGATCCGCCCATCTCGGCTTCCCAGAGTGCTAGGATTACAGGCGTGAGCCACTGCACCCAGCCTGGTATTATCAGTTTTTAAAATTTCAGTCATTGTAGTGGCTATGTAGTGGTATCTCACTGTAATTTTAATTTGCATTTTCCCAGTAACTAATGATGTTGAGCATGTTTTTATATGTACTTGTTTGCCATTCATATATATTCAATCCTGGATTGTTTATGAAAATCCTTTGCCCAGTTTTTAATTACGTTGATTTTTATTTTATTGTCGAGTTGTAAAAGTGCTTTATGGGGCGGGTGCGGTGGCTCACGCCTGTAATCCCAGCACTTCGGGAGACTGACACTGGCGGATCGCGAGGTCCGGAGATCAAGACCAGCCTGGCTAACACGGTGAAACCCCATCTCTAATAAAAATACAAAAAATGAGCCAGGTGTGGTGGCACACACCTGTAGTCCCAGCTACTCAAGAGGCTGAGGCGGAATTGCTCAAACCCGGGAGGCGGAGGTTGCAGTGAGCCAAGATCGCACCACTGTACTCCTGCCTGGGTGACAGAGCAAGACTCCATCTTGAAAAAAAGGGCTTTATGTATTTTGGATACAAATCCTTTATTAGATTTAAGTTTTGCATGTATTTTCTTCCAGATTATGGTTTGCCTTTTTGGATTTGTGCCTTTTTAATTTGGTGAAGTGAAATTCATCTTTTTTTTCTTTTATGGTTTGCACATTTGTTACCCTATCTAAGAAATCCTTGTTAAGAACTAAACTCTTCTCAAACTGATTGGTAGATTCACTATCATCCAGATCAATATCCCAACAGGCTTTTTTTTTCTGTAGAAATTGGCAAGCTGGCCTTAAAATATGTATGTAAATGAAAGGACATAGAATAGGCAAAACAAATTTAAATAAGAACAAAATTAAAAGACTTAAATACCTGATGTCTAGACTTACCATAAAGATACAGCAATCAAGACCGTGTTGTATTTGTGTAAGAATCAACATAGAAATCAATAGAGCAAAATATAGAGTCCAAAACAGAGACAAACAAATGCACACACAGGCACACACATTCAACTGATTTTTTTTTTTCTGAGACTCTGTCAACTAGGCTGGAGTACAGCCTGCAACCTCCCTGCAAACTCCGCTTCCCAGGGTCAAGCGATTCTCCTGCCTCAGCCTCCTGAGCAGCTGGGACTACAGGCATGCACTACTATGCTTGGCTAGTTTTTGTATTTTTAGTAGAGACAAGGTTTCACCATGTTGGTCAGGCTGGTCTCGAACTCACAACCTGAAGTGATCTGCCTGCCTTGGCTTCCCAAAGTGCTGGGATTGTAGGCATAAGCCACCACGCCCTGCTTAATTGATTTTTGACAGAAGTGTCAAGGTAAAGGGAAAATATAATCATTTCAACAAATAGTGCTGAACAATTAGATATCCATAGGCTAGAAATATGTTAAATATAAATAACACCTATTTTTTTATAGAAACTGAAGTATTAGCTAACACACATACACAAATAACCTCAAAATGAATCACAAACCCAAATGAAAAAATAGGGGCACAGCACATGTTCTCAGGATCTCCTGAGGGCTGTGTCATGGGCAATTGGTCACTCACGTTTGGCTCAAAATAAACCTCTTCATATAGATTTTAAGAAAAATAAAAAATAAAATTATAGGCTGGGCACAGTGGTTCACACCTGTAATCCCAATACTTTGGGAGGCCGAGGTGGGTGGATCATGAGGTCAGGAGTTGGAGACCAGCCTGGTCAAGATGGTGAAACCCCATCTCTACTAAAAATACAAAAATTAGCCAGGCGTGGTGGCGGGTGCGCCTGTAATCCCAGCTACTCAGGAGGCTGAGGCAGGAGAATCACTTGAACCCGGGAGGCAGAGGTTGCAGTGAGCCGAGATTGCACACTGCACTGTAGCCTGGGCAACAGAGCAAGACTCCGTCTCAAAAAATAAAATAAAATAAAATAATAAAATTTCTAGAAGAAAACAGAAAGAAAAAGATCCTTGTGGTTATAAGTTAGGCCAAAGCAGAGGTCGGTAAACTATGGCCAGCAGGTAAAACATGGCTTCCTGCCTGTTTTGTAAATAAAGTTTTATTGAAACAGAATTGTGCTCATTCACTTGCATAATTGCCTATGGCTTTCACACTGTAGTGGCTGAGTTCAGTAGTGCAATAGAAATCATATGGACCATAATGTTTAAAAATACTCATGATCTGGCCCTTTACAGAAAATGTTTGCAGAGCCCTGGGCCAGAGGATTTCAAATGGAAGCACAGGTACATCACAAAGAAGCTGTCAGAAGTGCCCCTAGTGTCTCTGTGGTCCTCTGCATCTCCACACTCCCAGGTCTCCGAATCCGTCTCCTCTACTATCTCCCCCATCTCCCCCACCCAGCTCAGGGCTCCAGGTATGCTTTGGGTGGTGATTCAATGTAGCAGGCAATTCTTGCCTTAGGGCCTTTGCCCTGGACGTTTCTTGCCTGGAATACTTTCTGCGGATATCTACTAGGCACTCACGTCCTTCCAGTCTCAGATCAAACTTCAGTTCTGTAATGAGGCCGGTATTTGCCACCTGTTACCTTTGTCACTCATGCTGCCCACTCCTCAACACCTATTTCAAGCCAGTTCGATTTTTTTTTCTTTCCATAGCACTTACCATCTTCTCACATTCTAAACTTGCTTGTTATTCTTTGTTATTTATTTATCTGTTTGTTTGTGTTGAGATGGAGTTTCACTCTTGTGGCCCAGGCTGGAGTGCGATGGCACAATCTCTGCTCACTGCAACCTCTGTGTCCTGGGTTCAAGCAAGTCCCTGCCTCAGCCTCCCCAGTAGCCGGATTACAGGTGCACACTACCAGGCCCAGCTAATTTTGTATTTTCAGCAGAGACGGGGTTTCACCTTGTTGGTCAGGCTGGTCTTGAACTCTTGATCCGAGGTGATTCACTTGCCTTGGCCTCCCAAGGTGCTGGGATTACAGGTGTGAGCCACTGCGCCTGGCTAAACTTGTGTTTTGAAGGATTTTTTTTCTTTTTTACGATTACAATGAGATGAGCAAAGTATAATTTCATGATTCACAGTTTATTGCCTTATAAAGAGCTTTTTCGTAGCTTTCGTGGCTGATTATTTCAATGCTCAAAGTGGGGAGAATAAAGAGAACAGCTCTCTCAGGGAATCTGCTCTACGGTGGAGGGAGTTCCATTAACCACATAATAAGTGAATTCTAATTTTATTAAAGTCTAGTTGGTCAGTTAGGATGGAAGCGGGCCTCTATAGCCGTAAAGTTAATCTAAGTGTGAGGTGTCGCTTTCTAGGAGAGGTTCTTTGGAGAGCAGATTTCAGCAATGGAGCATAGATCCACCATGACATGAGGTCCCTGATACCAGCCAGTGGTTCCAGTGTTGGTGGGTGTGGCTTCAGAGACTTGCCTGAAGGTTGGCAGACAGTAAGTAGCCTTGCCACAGCCTGAACTCTCAATGTTCCCGTCAACATCTTAAACTTTATATACTCTGGGGTCCAGAGGTTGAGGTCAACAACACCTATGTGGCCTGAGAAGGTGTGACACATTCTGGTGGAGAGGAAGTTACTCACCATGCTCTTATCACAGGAAAACCTAAGTCACTCATGTAGCAAATTATGTTTGAAATATTTCAAAGCTACATAATAAAAAGTCATTTTCCAACTCCCGCCTTTCCCAAAGGTAAGCTCTATGGTTGTAGGAACTGTCGTCTCATAAAGCACTAAAGGTACTTTTCATGTTGGAGATGCTTCCCATGTGTTTTATCATACTTAGCTTTCATGGAGACATTTAGCGAGTGCATATTATTTGCTTTGATAGAAAAGTACTCTCCTTACGTATAATTATCTAGCTTAATAATTGCTACAATTTACTACATGCCCATGAAGAGGCCAGGTGTAAAGACCCACGTCATCTTATTCAATACTCACAATAACCTGGACACATAAACGGTTATCACAGTGTTACAGTCACCTGGTAATTTGCTCAGGATCACACAGTTCACTGAATTGCAGACGAAATACTCAAACCGGATCCCTCATTATGTCCTTGCTTTGTTCATTGTTCAGAGACATGCCACCTAGATTTCAGGTAGCGGCTCACAGGAGCAACATAACGGTCTAAAACATGCCAATTGAATCGTATTTGAGGTTCGCCAATTTCTTTATACTAATACCTGGAAAATGCAAGTATTTTAAAGGGTATGCTAAACAAATTAGTATGTTACTATATTAATTCATTATTCATTGGTGTATAAATTAAACAGGACCAAAATGCCTTTTCCAAAAGCCTTGAGGTTAAGTGTTTAGAATTCAGAGCGGTTTTCAGAGACAGAAGACAATCCATGCACCATCTGTCAGTTCTAAGAGGGATTTGGGGCCGTATAATTATACACATTTCTGCGGGAAAATGTGTAAGTGTCCGTACTTAATGGGGTATATAAAGATTGTAGAAAGCTTTGCATATGTTTTCTACCAAACGAGGCCAGAGAAGTTTTAGTCTGAAGCCCCATCAGCCTGCCAGCTTTGTTTCCTCTGGCAAGTTTTTAAACCACCCTGTGCCTCAGTTTCCCATTCCATACAAGTGGTATCTACATCCCTGCATGGCAAAGATGTTTAAGTTAGTATATGCTTGGATGTAAAGAGTTAGACTTAGGCTGGGCATGGTGACTCCCACCTGTAATCCCAGCACTTTGGGAGGCCGAGGCACACAATCACTTGAGCCTAGGAGTTCAAGAGCAGCCTGGGCAACACAGTGAAGCCCTGTCACTAAAACACATAGAACAATTAGCCAGTGTTGCGGCGTGCCTGTAGTCCCAGCCACTTGGGAGGCAGAGGTGGGAGGACTGCTTAAGCCTGGGAGGTTGAGGCTGCAATGAGCCGAGATGGCACCAATCGCCCAGCTATACTCCAGGCTGGGCAACAGAGTGAGACCCTGTCTCAAAAAAAAAAAGAGGCCAGGTACGGTGGCTCATGCCTGTAATCCCAGCACTTTGGGAGACTGAGGCAGCCAGATCACCTGAGACCAGCCTGAGACCAGCCTGACCAACATGGAGAAATTCCATCTCTACTAAAAAAATAAATAAAAAATTAGCTGGGTATGGTGGTGCACACCTGTAGTCCCAGCTACTCGGGAGGCTGAGGCAGGAGAATTGCTGGAACCCAGGAGGCAGAGGTTGTGGTGAGCCGAGATCGCGCCATTGCACTCCAGCCTGGCACCAAGAGCAAAACTCTATCTCAAACAAAAAAAAAAAAAAAAGAAAAGAAAAGAAAATGGTGGGCCAGTCTGAGGCGGGTTTTTTGTTTGTTTTGGTTTGGTGTGTTTTTTTCGAGACGACATTCCCTCTGCCTGGAATATTTGGGTCCTCCCTCCAACACCGTCTCCTCCTTCCCCAGCTCCCCATCATGCTTCGTGTCCCAGCCTAATTAGAAGTTCCCTCAGCAAAGGCTCCCCTGAGTCCGCACGTGTGGTTTGGATGCCCCTCTTAGCACACTGCATTAACCTCTGTTTTACCGTCTGTTCACCACTGGGCACCGCGTGGGTCACTCCTTCGACTGTGAGAGGACCCACATCCATCCTGCTCCCAGTGCTTAATAAAGCACCTGGCACGTGGCAGTCCTGATTTGTTAAGTAAATGAACCTCTGAAAGTTTCTCGTGAGTGGAAGAAAAGCGTAATACAATTGCCCGTAGAGTTCAATAAATGTGACTGGAATAGAAATCTGCACTCGGAGTCACAGGACACAGCTTTGCAGTTTTGCTGTCGATCAGTTCGAACGACTCTTCCGTCCACAGATACTAGAGGCGCTAACACTCCTTTCACTCTTTACATGCCAGTTCTTTTTTGTTTGTTTATTTGTTAAATGGATTGGAAAATATGCTAAAACCACAAACACCCTTTTAGTATGGTTGGGTTCCTGCTTGCTCTTCTAGATTTTGAGTATCTTAAACTGTAGTTGGACTCAGAAGACGAGCCTGGTGTCCTTTGTTTTGCTGAGGACTCAGAGCCAAGGGCCTTAGAAGGCCTCGGAAATAAAGTTCCTTTCTGACCTTCTCCTTGCCTTCCTTCTCCGCTACCCTTTCTTCCCCCAGGCCGACCATAGAAACTAGGAAACCAGGGCCGGGCTCGGTGGCCCACGCCTGTAATCCCAGCACTACGGGAGACCGAGGCGGGAGGATCACCTGTGATCAGAAGTTTGAGACCAGCCTGCCCAACATGGTGAAACCTTGTCTTCACAAAACATACAAACATCAGCCGGGTGTGGTGGCACACGCCTGTGATCCCAGCGACTCGGGAGGCTGAGGCAGGAGAATCGCTTGAGCCTGGGAGGCAGAGGTTGACAGCTGAGATTGCCCCACTGCACTCCAGCCTGGGCAGCAGAGTGAGACTCCGTCTCCAATAAAAGGCAAACAAACGAACAAGGAAACTGGAATCCCTCTTCCCTAAGGCAGGTCACAGAAACCAGAACCTTTCTCTTCCAAAGCCAGCCTTAAAACTTAACAAAATTACTCCAGCCTTCCCCTGCCTCTCTGTGTAAGAGTTGGCCATAAAGAAATTATCTGGTCTATTTTGCCCGCACGTAGATCATAAACCCTCATTCCAGAAGGGCCTTGCCCCATACCCAGGAGGAAGGGACGCTGCACAGAGAGGCTGAGAAGAATCTGAACAGACAGGCCTTGCCGGGTGTCTGTGGTCTATCAGCATCAGAGCTTACCCTTCTGTTCACTCACATTTCTGTAAAGATGTCCACTACTCACCAAGACTAAGCATAAAAATAGACAGTTTCCCAGGGGTCTCTGGGGCCTCATCTCTGAAGGGTCCTTTGTCATGTAAAAAAACTTTGATCACATAAGTATATTCTGCTTTTCTCTTGTTAAGCTGTCTTTTATTACAGGAATCCCAGCCATGAGCATTATGGTGCGGAGGAAGGGGTCAGACTCTTCACCTCGCAGTTTTTTGCAAATGCATTTTGTTCAATAAAATCCTAGAAGTCATTTTGTAAAGCACATTTTCTATTATTTTCTAAGTAAACATATTTTACAGAAAATTAAAGCCATTCATTTCTGATTTATTTATACTTAGGATACAATTAACAACCTGCTTTAAGAAGTCATGATAGTTCATTGTTATACATGTATATACAGTACGTGCCTTTCATCAGTAGGTACTAGTGGGTGAAAGTGTAGTAAAGGACAGTATATATGCATAGTCTCCAAGTATCTCCCCATAAATTACTCACCAATAACAAAGGAAAAACAGTAACTTGCCAGTCAAGAAATGAAGCAGACCCCACCTTAACAAAGCGTTCAAAGAGAACATCACCTTGGAAGAAATTGCCACCACGTGCCTCTGATTTGATGCATGGTGAAGGTGGCAACATTCACCATAGTTGTATTTCCGCCGAGAATGCACAACCTCAATCTAATCCCAAGGAAACATCGCACAAACCCCAAACTGAGAGACGGTCTACAAAATAACTGACCTGAACGCTTCAAAAATTTCAAGGTCAAGAAACACAAAGAAACGCCAAGGAACTTCCCTCCTTCCTTCCTTCCTTCCTTCCTTCCCTCCCTCCCTCCCTCCCTCCTTCCTTCCTTCCTTCCTTCCTTCCTTCCTTCCTCCCTCCCTTCTTCCTCCCTCCCTCCCTCTCTTCTTCCTCCCTCCCTCCCTCTCTCTCTCTTTCCTCTCTTTCTTCATTCTTTTTTTTTTTGACAGAGTTTTGCTCTTGTTTCCCAGGCTGGAGTGCAGTGGTGCAATCTCGGCTCACTGCAACCTCCACCTCCCGAGTTCAAGCAATTCTCCTGCCTCAGTCTCCAGAGTAGCTGGGATTACCGGCCTGCACCACCACGCCCGGCTAATTTTGTATTTTTAGTAGAGACAGAGTTTCTTCATGTTGGTCGGGTTGGTTTGAACTCCCAACCTCAGGTGATCCGCCTGCCTCCGCCTCCCAAAGTGCTGGGATGACAGGTGTGAGCCACCACGCCCGGCTGAGGCCAAGAAACTTTGTACGTTAAAAGATACTAGAAAGACATGACGATTGTTATATGATATAATACATGATCCTAAATTACATCCTCAACCTGGGGTAGAGGGGGAAGTGGTTGTATAAAGGACATTACCGGAAAATGGGCAGAATTTAAATGTTGATTATGGACCAGACAATAGGATTTTTAAAAATCAAAATCAAATTTGACAACCATGTTGTATTTTATGTAAGTAAATGTCTTCATTCTTAGGAAATGCACACTGAAATATTCAGGAGTAAATGGATATATTTTTAACTTATTCTCAAGTGGCAAGGCAAAAAGTAACAGAGAGGCAGAGAGTGCGCCTGTGCAAGAGAGACAGAAACAGATCATGTGCACGAAGATGACAAATATAAGAGTCATGTGGGAGTTCTTCGTTCTATTCTTGCAAATTTCCTGAGTTAAAAATTGTATCAAAATGAAGCACTACCTAAAAAATGCCCTCCACGGACATCAGCCTGATGCAACTTGATGGTACTCACGCCAATATAATGGTTGGATGGCAGATTATTCACCAGTTACCTTGAAAACGTTAGAACCTCTATCAGTTTCTGTGTAATAAATACATTTCATCTTAGTGGTCTGAAACGAAAACAAATGTTTTTTCTGTGATCTTGAGGGCAGACTAAGTTCAGCTGGGCAGTTCTTCTGCTTCACAATGCATATGCTCAGGGTATTCATTCTGCGGCATTTAGCTGGAACCTCAGCTGGGCTGGAACACACATGATTGGATTTTTCCCCAAGACACCTTTCATTAGTCGTTCAGCCTGAGCTTCTTTACAGATAGAAGGTGGCTCCTAGAGGGAAAAGTAGTTGCTCATCTTCTTAATGCCTGAGCTCAGAAGTCCTAGAATGTCTCTTTCACAGCATTCTATTATTTGAGACGAGTCACAGCACAGCCCATACTCAAGTAGAAAGAAAATGGAATCTGAGCTTGGAGTGGGTTCCCAGAGCTGAGAGGAATTGTTGGTAGCTGTATTTTTTTTTTTTTTTTTTGAGACGGAGTTTCGCTCTTGTTACCCAGGCTGGAGTGCAATGGCACGATCTCGGCTCACCGCAACCTCCGCCTCCTGGGTTCAAGCAATTCTCCTGCCTCAGCCTCCCGAGTAGCTGGGACTACAGGCACGTGCCACCATGCCCAGCTAATTTTTATATTTTTAGTAGAGATGGGGTTTCACCATGT
>PVKV010025715.1:0-30636 GCA_004027835.1 Alouatta palliata | reverse complement strand
CAACCACACACACCACACACACACCACACACATCAACCACACACACCACACACAGACTACATCAACCACACACACAGAGAAATGGAAGAAATTAAACCAGGGCCTCTCCGACTCCCAGGGCATTGACATTAATGATTTATACTCTTTATACATGATACATGGTATTTATACAAATATCCAAATTCCTTTGCAACAACAACAACAACAACAAAAAAAATCCCTGCCTTTCTGTGGCCAGTGACCTCTTCTGGTGGGCCAGTGGTTAAATATACGTTTAAGACTCTGTGTAATGTGACAATGGGAAAAAAAAAAAACAAAAAACGTTGATATTGAGTAAATAGAAATAAAGGCAAATTTAATTTCAGAGTCTCAATCTAAGAGGATCTGCTGCTCATAGCGATGGGCAGGCCCCTTTGAGAAGGGATGTGGGGACAGCTGGGATGTATGTGGAAGAGCACTGCCTCTCACCGCCCCGTGACGGTACCAGGGGCTCCCACAGCAAACCTTCCTGGGCCTTCAGAGAGTGCAGTGCGGGCTTTGCTCTAATGACTCCACTTCTAGGCATTTATCCTGAGGAAACAGACTAGAGCACAGACAGCCGTACACAAAGATGCTCTCTGCACTGCTGTTTACAGGAGCAGAAAAACATCCAGTTGTGAGGCGCTGCTTTAATGAGGTGCTGTGACTCCCAGCTGACGAGATACACTTCCCATTAAAAGTGACAAAATACAGGCGAGGTGGCTCACGGCTGTAATCCCTGCACTTTAGAAGGCCAAGGCGGGTGGATCACAAGTTCAGGAGTTCGAGACCAGAGTGGCCAACATAGTGAAACCCCGTCTCTACTAAAAATACAACAATTAGCCAGGTGTGGTGGCAGGTGCCTGCAGTCCCAGCTACTCAGGAGGCTGAGGCAGGAGAATCGTTTGAACCAGGGAGGCGGAACTTGCAATGAGCTGAGATGGCGCCACTGCATTCCAGCCTGGGTGACAGAATGAGACTCTGTCTCAAAAAAAAAAAGTGACAAAATATAGATAGACGGATAGATCGAGCAAAGGAAAAAGAATCAGACAGAAACACACACACACACACACACACACACACACACACACATTCTCTTACACCAAAAGATGTCCACAGTGTAGCTAGTGACACAAAACACAGGACAAAACAGCACATAGCAATTTCCACCGTCATTTAGGAAAATACATTTATGCACAAAAAATATCTAGAAAAATACACATCCAACCACAAACTGCAGTTAGCTACCCCTGGAGAGTGTGAAGGGGGACGTCTGCAGGAAAGGATAAAGGAGGATTTTCACTTTTCACCTCCCCTGCTTCCGGGGTGCTAACATCTCAAACAGAAAACAATCCAATGCTGAATATGCAACATTTGTAAACTGCGGAAAACAATACATGGTTGGCAAACAATACACAAATAAACAGACACATTAAAAACGGACCCTGATGCTGTCACAAGCAGACCCACGCCGCCCGTGACTCGCTGTCCATGCAGAGAAAAGGTCTGAACAAAACCCTTTGCACGGTCATCTCCGGGTGATGGGATTACGGATGATTTTTATTTGTTTTGCTTATCTGCATTTTCAGACATTTCTACAATGAACCTGAATTACTTTTTTAATTAGAAAAGCAAATGAGAAAAGTTAAAGAAGGAGAAGGGAATGAATTTGGCCGCCCTGGGGTTTAAGAAGGATCAGCTGTGCATTAGGGATGTCTGTACCAGGAGCTCAAAAGCCTCCGCATCCGAGCACCCCGCTAATCCTGGGAAAATTGTATTTTGTCTTTAATGCTCGCTGAGTGCTCAAAAACATATTTTCACAATGCTCCTTTAGCTCTGAGTGGGCGTTGGGGCTGGAGGAGTAAACTTGATATACTCATTGCAGAAGGAATGTGTTATACGTACTGACCAGGAGGACGTTTGCCAGGTCCCAGCCACAGGGTGACAGTGGCGCTGAGCAGAGGCTGAAGGGACCAGCATGTTCTTTTTCTTTCCCTTTTTTTGAAAGTGAGTCTCACTCTTGTTGCCCTGGCTGGAGTGCAATGGTGCGATCTCGGCTCACTACAACCTCCGCTTCCCAGGTTCAAGCAATTCTCCTGCCTCAGCCTCCAGAGTAGCCTGGACTATTACAGGCACACACCCCCACACCCGGCTAATTTTGTATTTTTAGTAGAGACAGGGTTTCTCCATGTTGGTCAGGCTGGTCTTGAACTCCCGACCTCAGGTGATCCACCGGCCTCAGCCTCCCAAAGGCCAGCACGTTCTAGATGGAGGAATTGCAGGTGCCAAGGCCCTGTGGTGGGCTGGGGTGGAGCCCTGGAGGGTGTTAGGGGTTGAATAACACCCTCAGGTGTTTTGGGGTTTTGTGTCTCCCAGAAAAAGATGCAGTGGAACCCTAATCACCAGGACCTGTGAATGTGGCGTATTGGAAACAGTTTTACACAGATGCAGTTAGCCTGAGATGAAGACATGGGCGGGCTCCCATCCAGCATGACCAGGTCCTGATTAAAGGCGGAAATCTGTACATAGGGACTCACACACAAGGACAACACCAATGTGTGTACAAGCCGAGGAAGCCAACGATCCCCGCAAAACCCCAGAAGCTGGGAGAGAGGCCAGGAACAGATCCTCCCGCACGGCCTCAGAGGGACGCGACCCGGACCACACCTTGATTTTGGATTCCGAGCCTCCAGCCCTCCAGGACATAGAGGTCTGTTGTTTTAGCCACTTGGCTATGGTGCTCTGTGGCAGCAGCCCCAGGAAAGGAAAGGAAGAGGGGCTGAGAAGGCCGGGGTGGTTATTTCTGCGCACGCCACGGGAATTCTTGCTAGATGAGCAACATGGCACCAGCTTTGTTCACCCGCCCCACCTGGGATGAAAATGCTGACTGCAAACAGCGGCGGACAAAACCGCTCATACCTGGGTCTCCAGTTCCGTCACCTCCAGATTCAGCTTGTTCAGGTGCTTGTTCACAAAAGTGATGAGAGACTGTCAAGAACAAAAGAGACACAGAAGCCATGAGTGGCCGCGTGCAGGCCCCACCTGGAGGGGCAGGCTTGACATTTGCCAGGCCCGGCGCTGTGAAACGCTTTCATCATCTCCCGTTTGCTGAAATAAAAAGCCCGTGTTTCAAACGCAACATCCCGACCATAGCCCCTAGTTTTCATGGCACCGTGCCCGCGTCTATCCCGGCTAAGCATGTCCTTGTTCACCAACCCATGCACACATATGCCGATCCGCACACGTGTGCCATGTTTAACAATCACACTGAAGAACACTCAGTGCCCTTAAGAAAGACACGAAACTACCAGGGGAGGATTGTTACATTTGCAAATGTATCTTAGATGTGACCTGGAACTGGGAATGGCACACTCAGAAGACTGACAGGGAGGCATGGCCTTGGGCCACGCCTATCGAGTTTTTTGTTTGTTTTTTTTTTTTTTTTTGAGATAGAGTTTTGCTCTTGTTACCCAGGCTGGAATGCAATGGTGCAATCTTGGCTCGCTGCAACCTCTACCTCCTGGGTTCAAGTGATTCTCCTGCCTCAACCTCCATAGTAGCTGGGATTACAGGCATGTACCACTATGCCCAGCTAATTTTGTATTTTTAGTAGAGATGGGGTTTCTCCATGTTGATCAGGCTGGTCTCTAACTCCCAACCTCAGGTGATCCACCCATTTGGGCCTCCCATATTGCTGGGATTATAGGTGTGAGTCACCACGCCCGGCCCACCTGTGGATTTTCAGTGCGTGGGGAGATCCACTCAGGGGGTTCTCTTCAGGCGGCAGGGATTTTCTGAGCCCTGTTATGTAGGTACCAAGGGGCACTGGCTTCTCTCCAGCAAAGTTTAAAACCTGTCACGTGTAATTCCTCAGCGACTGAACCCAACTTTTCTGGAAACTCAATACTACCCACCACTGCCCAGGATATGATTTCTTACCCATTCTGCTCAAATTTACTGAGCAGCTACTATGTGCCAAGCATGCTGCTTGGTGCTAAGGACAGAAACACAGTAAAGAGAGCTCCATCCCCAGCCTCTGACAAAGGGCCTGTGATGTAGTTCTCCACATGCACGTAGTGGTGGGACAGAGACATCAAGAGACAGGACACTGCAGGGAAACACGCGGTGCAGGGGAGATTGCATGAGCCAGAGGAGAAGTGTGCAGACCCCCATTAAGAGCTAGGAGAGGGGGCATTGGAGCTGGACTTGAAGGTGCACCAGTGCCCAGTGGGAGTGAGCTGAGTGAGTACCCAGGGGCATATGGGACAGAAACTTGGACCCCAGGCAGAGGGCTGAGGTCTCTAGGTAGACACAGAGCTGTGGGATGTCACTGCCAGGGCAGAAGAGAGAGGGACGAGGGCATCTGGAAGGAATCCATCGCCTGGCAACTTCCATCCTCCAGGTTTCTGGGGACAGAGCATGCCCAGAGGACCAAGCCCAACAGAGAGACCCTCTGTTAGCAGCCAGACTGGGACCCCAACCAAGGAGGAGCCCTGGGGAGCTGCAGAGCCCAGCTTGACAGGAAGGGGTGGGTAGGAAGCGCCTCCTGCCTGTCTAGGGGTAACCCAGGGGCCTCCTCAGGGACCACCCCAGCCTGGGGGGGGGGGGAGAGAGAGAGAGAGACAGAGACAGAGACAGAGGCAGAGGCAGAGAGACATCGGCAAACCCTTTGGGGTCTTCAGGCTGTGGTTGATGTGGGTGGAATGGGAGAGAGTAGGAGGGGATGACCCAGGGAAAAACCTACAATGGGGGGAGGGACCTCTGATTTCATTCTGGGGCCCAGAGAGCCACAAACACCAAAACTTGCATGTGGAGGTGAGGACAGGGCAGGCTGGAGTGGGAAGCTAGCAGGCAAAACAAGATTCTGTCTCGTTCCCTGCTGGTAGCTCCAGTGCCCAAAACGTGTCTTTCGAAGAAAGAATAAACACTGCATCTACTGAGGATGAAAGTGACCTTAGGCTCCACCATTTTCAGTGTTATCAGTGACCATGCGCTGCAGGTGAAGCCCATACACAGAATCCCAGTTTATCCTCACCGTCCCCAGAGAGGTGGGTAACACCTCTGTTTCCACTTGACAGATGGGGAAACGGAGGCTGGGGGTATAATCTCACCCCTCGCCAGAGGTCACACAGCTGATAATCAGGGGAGCTGGATTGATTCATTCCCTTAACCAGTTCTGTCAGGGTCCCTGGGGGGGCCACATGTGACGGGGTGGAGGTGGGGGCCTCTGAGGCTCCAAGTGTATCCCTCACCACCCAAGAGTGCTCAGAAGGCTTTGTCCCAGCAGGACCATTAGCATGGTTCCAACAGCCTTTTGCAAAGTGCCTCCAAGAATGAAGGATCTCAATGTTCAAACCCAGATCAACATTTTCCAAAAGTGGGTTCCACAGAAACATAACACGTTCCACCCCAAAATGGATATAAAAATAAATCGCACTATCAACAAACACGTTTGGAAAATGCTTCCTACCAAGCTCCCTCTTGGAGAAGTACAGTACAGGTCAGCCTGTTAAAGGCTCTGACAAGTCCTGCACTAAGAAAACTGTTTGAGTAAACTGTCCTAGATGAAGGAGAACTCCTTCTCCTGCACCATGGGTAGAAATACGTGCTCCTCTGATGTTATGGGACAAAGGGACACACATGTATTCACCCCACTGCCGCCTCCTGAATGGGACACCTGCAGGCACTCAGGTAAGTTAATGTGCAGCTAATGGGCCCCTGTTCCTTTTGAGGGGAACAAGCCTTTCTGGCAGGTCCCCCAGAGCTGAGCACTCCCAGCACCCACCTTCAGAGCCTTGGCATTTTTTCCATCCACAGATTGACCAGCAGGCTGCCTGGGCTGGTGAGGGCCCATCCTCTGTCTGGAGGGAAACGGGCCAAGTCCATGCATGGCACGGCTCAGCCGCACAGGCCTGCGTGTTTACGGGGCAGGCCGGGGATGGTAATGAGGCTGGCGAGAGCAGCAGGCCGACATGCTTAAAAACATTTCCACATTGAAAAAAGGCCTCAAGTCAGAAAGAACTGCTGGCTGGGTAATTCACTTAACAGAAGTGGAGCGGGCGGGCAGGAAGATACCCAGGGAGCAGAGATGTTGAGTTAAAAGGCGCTAATTTTACGCACTGTGGTTACATTTTCTGACTGTAATTACATTTCAATCCATGTGGCAAACATTTCTGAGATTCCAAACATTTTCCCACCTTCTTCCCAGTGGGCATTTGTGCTGTCAAAAAGCCACAGCCAGAGGAGAACACATCCAACACCCCACCAAGAGCTTACCTTCTTCACCACGCTGAGCTTGTCCGGGGCGTGGTCGAAGAGTGTGTCGAAGGCGTCCCGCTCTGAAGACATGCAGAGAGACACGGAGGGGCGGTTATGGAGATTGGCGGTGCTGCCCTAATCCCGGGCAGCTTCTGATCGCTGAGAAGGTTCAGCCTGAACTCCCACACCTGCCTAGAATCCTTCCAATTCCTGCCAGAACGAAGAAGCTGACCCCGGACGATCAGTCCCGGCCAAACCGAGGCAAGAAAGCGCGCTTCGGCATAGCCAGAACAGCGTGGACTAGAGGCTGCAAAGGGTCCCTTCCACCTGCTCTTTACCTTTTCACGTGAAACACATAGATGGCACCTGGCAGCCACCCCTGCCACGCCCTAGGACTTGAGGCGTCCTGAATTCTCCCTGTTCCCACGCTCCTTGTCTACCAGCAAATGGCACCTGTGAATCCAACCACCTCCCCAGCGGCCGTGGCCGTGCCGCTCACACCTCACTGCTCCTTGCCTGGGAGCAGCTGCAGCCTCCTACTCCACTCCCAGCCCCTGATCCCTTCTTCCCAGCAGGCAGAGTAAGCCCTTTCAAGTGCAAACAGAATCATTTGTTCCCCTCTCCACTCCCAGCACAACAAAAACCCTCCAACCGCTTCTTATCATGCTTAGAATAAAACCCATACTGTCTCCCACGGGCCATGGGTCACTCAGGCTCAGAGTCATCCTCCTACACGCACCCTCCCTGACTTCACCCACCAACCGGCCTCTCAGCTGCTCCTGCTGACACTGCTGTGCACCTGCTCAGAGCCTTTGCACCTGCTGCCATGGAGGGAGGTCCCACAGGGGCATATGGGACAGAGACTTGGACCCCAGGCAGAGGGCTGAGGTCTCTAGGTAGACACAGAGCTGTGGGGCGTCACTGCCAGGGCAGAAGACAGGGGGACGAGGGCATCTGGAAGAGATCCAGGGCCCGGCAACTTCCATCCTCCAGGTGCCTGGGGACAGAGCATGCCCAGAGGACCAAGCCCAACAGAGAGACCCTCTGTTACCAGCCAGGCTGGGACCCCAACCAAGGAGGAGCCCTGGGGAGCTGCAGAGCCCAGCTTGACAGGAAGGGGTGGGTAGGAAGCGCCTCCTGCCTGTCTAGGGGTAGCCCAGGGGCCTCCTTAGGGACCACTCTGGCCTAGGGGGGAGAGAGAAAGAGAGACAGAGAGAGAAACAGAGACAGAGACAGAGACAGAGAGACAGAGAAAGACCAGAAAGAGAAGAAGAAGGAAGGGGTTAGGCCCAGGTAAGCCAGAGGCCCAGGGAGAGAAGCCGGCTAGGCCTCCTCTCAGAGGAAGCACGCTGGCCCCTTCCTTCCAAGCCGGGTTACCCAGGAGGCAGCTCACCACCCCTGCCCAGCCCAGCCCAGGTAGCCTCTTCCTCGGCCTTGTGGAGGTGGTAAGAAACAAAGTGGAAAGGAGAGAAGGAAAGTGTATGTGAACACGTGTGTACACGTGTGTATGTGTGTGCATGTGTATGCTTGGGGGGAGGGCAGGGAAGTTTCTTCACCTAAAGACTGACACTGACCTAAACGTCCCAGCCTCTGGACACCTGCCAGCTTTCTAATGCAGCAGCTGTAAAGTATTTTTACAATCATCTAAGTTAGAGCACACTCAATACGACAGTCGGCTAAGGGGCCAAAAAAAAAAAAAAGAGAAATCTTGACAAAGCAGCATGCAAACTATAAATGCAGCTTAAGAAAAACCCCAGGAGCAGAAGAGTGCTTGACGTCAGCCAGGGTATATTTAGCTGGGCCACCGCTGGGTTGGCAGAGTGAAGCCACTCGGGGAGGCATCGGTGCTGCAGAGGCCTCTCCGCCGGCCGCCATGCCCCTGGACCTGGGGGATTGGCATCATGTCACACAGTCCACACAGCAGGGAGGGACCCCTGTCTCTGAAAACGGACACTAGGGACCAGGCACAGGACCCAGGGCATTTGGAAGGGACCCAGGGCCCCCAAATTCCATCCTCCAGGTTCCTGGGGGCACAGCATGCTCAGAAGACCGAGCCCAGCGGAGAGACCCTCTGTTACCAGCCAGGCTGGGACCCCAACCCAAGGAGCAGCCCTGGGGAGCTGCAGAACCCAGCTTGACAGGAAGAGGGTGGGGTAGGAAGCTCCTCCCACCTGTCTAGGGGTGGCCCAGGGGCCTCGTTAGGGACTACCCTGATCTGGTGGGGGGGGCGGTGGGGTCGTGGGGGGAGAGAGAGGGCACACATACTATACCACTGTGATGTGCTTGGCCTTGGGAACAAAACTAGATGCAGATCCTAGCTGCCTGACTTCATACCCCGTAACTCTGGGCAAATCCTCCCCTCTCCAACCGCATTTCTTCCTCCGTAAAGGTGGCGTTCTGACGGCCCCTGCCTCGCCCTTGGTGTGGAAATAAGTGGGGCAGTGAGTAGAGGCGACGCTGGCCCTCAGTCCTTACACCTCCCTCTCGTCCTGTCCCCCAGAGCCTCCGCAGGCTCTGAAGACGCCACAGAGATAAACAGGAGCCGCCCTGCTCTTGGGAGAGGCACAGACTCGGGGGAGGGCCTGGAGACGGAGTAAACTCTGATAGTGCAATCCTGTTAGTGTCAGGAAAGAGGAATCCACGCAGGGGCCAACCAGCCCGAGCAGGCTGAGTCTGCCCACATTCAACCTGCAAGAACGCTCAGCTTGGCCCCCGTAATGTTCTGATTTCAGTCAACAGTTTTGGTTTTGATTTTTTGGCTTTTTAAGACAGAGTCTCTGCCACCCAGGCTGGAGTGCAGTGGTGCGATCTTGGTTCACTGCAACCTCCGCCTCCCAAGCTCAAGCGATTCTCCTGCCTCAGCCTCCTGAGTATCTGGGATTACAGGCATGCAACACCACGCCAGGCTAATTTTTGTATTTTTAGTAGAGACGGGGTTTTGCCATGTTGGTCAGGCTGATCTTGAACTCCTGACCTCAAGTGATCCACCCGCCTCAGCCTCCCAAAGCACTGGGATTACAGGTGTGAGCCACGGTGCCCAGCCAGAGTCAATAGCTCTTAAATGGGAAGGTTTATCCAAAAGTTCTGAACTTCTGGCCTCTCTTGAAGAACTGGAGGCTGTGGCAACAGTGAGCCTACACTCCCACCTGGCAGCAATGAGCTGCCCCTGGGGATGGGGGTGTGGACTCTGCAGTTTGCCGCAGACCCCACCACTCCCCACTGCCACCCAGCTGGGGTGAAGGGGCAGCTGGCGTTATCACTGCACAATCTAGCCACTCTCCCCTTTTATATCATCAGCCTGGTCCCTGGAAGCACCTGAATCTGAACCAAGGGCTGGCGGACCTAAATAAGGCTTCACGAGGCAGCCCTGGGGTTCAAGCCCGGCTTGCTGGGGCAAGAGGAGGAGGAAACGTTCTCCACCAAGGGAGCAGCAGGCACAAGGACAGACGCCAGAAAGCCCAGGGCAGGTTCAAGAGCCGGGTGGCCTGTGAGATGGGGGAACAGGGGCTGTGGCCAGCAGAATGGGAGTGACGGAGGGCACAGTCAGGAGCCAGGGGTGCCGGGGTGGAGCTAGCGCTTCTGGGACAAGCTCTGTTGGCAGAAATGGGAGGGATGTGAAGGGGAATGACTAGGAGTTATAATGAGGGGGAGAGGGTGAGGAAGGCTTGTCCCCCCTCTTTCCCCTGTAGCCCAGGGCAGGCTCAGGAGGGGGAAGGGCCGCCAGCAGAGAAGCCACACCAGCTGGCCTGTTGCCATGGAGACCAGGCTGCAACCTCTTTGGCTCCCCTGAGACTTGTTTCCGTGGAGAGAAGCCTCCTCACCCACCTCGGCCAGGGCAGTGATGCCATCAAGAGGCAGCAAGGATCTGCGGAGCCACCTCTCTCGCTGGAATGATGGGGAGTGGGCAGAGCAGAGCCCCCACCCCTCCCTGGCTCAGGGTGCTCGTGGGGAAACTGAGGCCCAGAAGACCGCTTCTGGCAAAGCTCAGCACATGAGCCAAGGAGGGTCTGCCCGGCCTTCCAGAAGCTCCTAGAACATCTGGCACAAGCTGCATGGCAGACTGGCCAGGCTGGCTGCTTTGGCGGGGCGGGGTGAAGCGGCAGCCTGAGGAAGGGTCAGCTCCAGCCCACAGGGCACCTCCTCGGGTCAAGGAGCCGTGTGTGAAAGGAGAAAGGCAGGGGCTCTGGGTTTGAAAAGTTTGCTGGCACCAGTGTCTGCCAGGCACGTGCAGGCTTCGTTGTGTAAACACTGGCGCAGGGAAGAAGAACCAGGCCATCCCCGTGAGCAGAGTGCTGCTTAGCTCCTCACATGACTACAGAAATAACTAAGGCAGGGGTTGGGGGGACAGCCAGCAGAGGGTAGTTTAGGGCAGTGGAGTCAGAGAGGGCCTCCCTGATCAGTGATATTTGAACCAAGAGCTGGCAGAGCTGAAGGAGTGAGCCATGGGGTAATCCAGAGGGAGAGCATTCAGGTGGAGGTTGCTGGAGGAGACAGTGCCCCAGGGTGCCCTTGGGGGCTGGAGGAGGCAAGTGGCATGACAGGGAAGCCAAGACAAGCCATGCTGCTGTCCCCGCGGGAGCGGGTGCCGGGCCAGAAGCCCTGCTGCGCCTGAGGGTGGCAGGCTGGGTAACCAGGAGACTTCGGAGCCTGAGTCAGCAGAAGCAGCAAGGCCGGGGGCGGAACTAATTGCCTGACATCGACTAATAGCCTGTTTGCATTTTCTCAGGCACAGAGCATAAAGCCTGCAACGTAATGAGAACAACTCCATCGGCCTCTTGTGCAAATTGGCCTTGTGATCCCACAGTCCCGACGCCCCTGGAGAGGCAGCTGGGTCCACTTTTCACACGTGACACCTGGCTCTTACCTAGGGAGCCACTGCCCGCACCTCAGACCCCAAAGCTCATTCCTAGGGTGGCAGGGGCTCCGGGGCCAGGCTTCCAGGCCCTCGGGCCACAGGGTGCTACACACAGCCCGAGGCCCGTGTGCCCCCAGCTGAACGGTCCAGGCTGTCTTTTTCCTAAATCTCCAATGAGGCCCGTACCAAACACAGAAGTGACAGCACCACAGAAAGCCAAAAACACTCAGAAATGCCTGATGGGCCCACTCTCCTCATCTCGAGGCCTCTACAATTCCAAAGGGGTGCTGAGCCTCCTCCGGGAAGAAAGGGTGGAGAGGTTGTGACAGAGGGGGCCAGTTTCCAGGAGGAAATAATATGTATGGAAGGACATCCACAGAGGTGAGCCATTCTCTCCCAGCCAGTTAACGATGCGTCATATACCAGCCGCCTCTCCTCCCTCCCCTTTATCCTTGACCGCTCCTGCCCCAGCCCTGGACAGTTCCAGCCAGTGGACATCCCAGGCCCCTCCCACTCCCCTGGCTAGCCACCCAGCGTTCTACCGAACTTTTTTTTTTGAGACGGAGTTTCACTCTGTCGCCCAGACTGGAGTGCAATGGCACGATCTCGGCTCACTACAACCGCCGCCTCCTGGGTTCAAGCAATTCTGCCTCAGCCCCCCGAGTAGCTGGGACTACAGTCACCTGCCACCACACCTGGCTAATTTTTGTATTTTTTAGTAGATACGGGATTTCACCATGTTGGTCAGGCTGGTCTCGAACTCCTGTCCTCAGGTGATCCACCTACCTCGGCCTCTCAAAGTGCTGGGATTACAGGTGTGAGTCACCGTGCCTGGCCCCACCCGACTCTACCTAGCACCACCCAGCCCCTCTCGGCTCTGAGAAACAAGCATATTTTACCGAAAGGTGGGGGTGGACAGCATATTTTCTCTAGGATTACAGAATTACGGGGGCAGTGAGACCCACCCAGCTTCCCACTCCCCCCAAATGACCAGGTACACTCTCAGGGAGCTTCCTGGGGCAGCCCTAACATACCTCCATCTCCCCACTTTCCCCGGGGTTACTTACCAAACCGGCCCATCATCATCCTGCAAACAAGAGCACAGAGAAAGGTGTCAGATGGGTCCCTCCGAATGCAGTTTCACAAGCAGCACGTGGAGGGTGAGGGACAGGCCAGCCAGAAAGCCAGGCCCCTCGCTGCCCACGTGAAGGCCTACTGATAATGCAGGTCACACTGTGCTCCGTTCCGGTCCGCTCTAATTATAAACGAGAGGTGCCTGTGCAGATTATTCACATTTGCACAAGATCAGCAGCAAATCACCATCTCTATTTGCACATTAACCACGCTGTGAATGCCTTTGGAGGGGAGGTACTTAAATCAAGACAGTGGTTAGTTAACCTGACGATTTCAGCAGATAATAAGGCTTCCAGCAGCCGTGGAAGGCTCAAAACACAGGCTGGGCCAGTCACAGTGGATAACGCCTGTAATCCCAGCATTTGGGAGGCAGAGGAAGATGGATCATTTGAGGTCAGCAGCTCGAGATCAGCCTGGCCAAAATGGCGAAACCCCGTCTCTATTAAAAATGCAAAAATTAGCCGGGTGTGGTGTCAGGTGCCTGTAATCCCAGCTACCCGGGAGGCTGAGGCAGGAGAATCACCTGAACCCAGGAGGGGGAGGTTGCAGTGAGCGGAGACTGCCATTGCACTCCAGCCTGGGCAATGAGAGTAAAACTCCATCTCAAAAACAAACAAAAACCCAAGGCTGGAGGCCAGCCTTGCCACTGTGGCGAAACCCCCTCTAAGTAAAACACAAAGAAATTTGCTGGGCGTAATGGCATGGGCTGTGGTTCCAGCTACTTGGGAGCTGAGGTGGGAGGATCGCTTGAGCATGGGAGGTCGAGGCTGCAGTGAGCTGGGATCGTACTGCTGCACTCCAGCCTGGGCAACAGAGCAAGACTCTGTCTCAAAATAAACAAATAAGTAAACACACAAGGTTGCTGGTTACCCAAGTTATTATGTTTCCAGAATAAACACAATGTACTTGCAAGACTCATGGAATTAAAGGATTCTGGGGAACCACGAGGCCGGGCCCTGATCTCAGGCAAGCGGCAGTGAAAGCAGTGAGGGAGACAGGGGCGGTGAGCATCTTCTCGAAGACTCCCAGGGCGTGAGTGCCCAGATCCTTTCCACGCACTGCCTTCCTGAGAGGCAAGGAAGTTTTTACTTCATCCCCAAATCCCTCTAGACTCAAGTCCTTTGGCTCCATCTTATTTAACAAGCACTTACTTGAGCACCTACTATGTGCAGGCCATGCAGATAACAGAAAGTAATATCCCCTGGAGATAAATACTGTGTGGCCCTGCCCTCGGGATGGCTGGGGGTGAGAGACCTCCTAAGCCAATATTTCAATGTTGGCCACGTGTGTCCAGAAGCTATGGGAACTAACAGGAAGCCAAGCACTCCTGCTTGGCAGATAGGAGGGCTTCCTGCAGGAGGTGACCTCGTAGCCACCTCTAGAAAGAGAAAGGAGAACACTGAGACTGGACAGGAGGTGGTGACGACACCTTAGGAAACTGAGCATGGATCTTTGGGCTGCTGGTTTTCAGCAGACATCCCATCATTCAGATGCTCTGTCAGAGCCTCTGCGGCCACCGGGAGGGGCAGGAACAGGTGACCAGGATGGCGTGATAAGCCCTGAGGAGGACCCACTTGGGGTGTCAGCCTGGAGAGGTGATACCAGTCTCTCCTCTACCCCTGCCCTGGCTTGCAGAGGGACACAGACTCCGGCTAAAAAAACCCAACTCTCTTTCTCGCTGCTCAGGGCCACCTGGCATCTGGCTGAGGTGGCTTCCACTGGAATTTCCCCTGCCCTGACTTTGGGGCACTCCCCTCCTCCTGGAAATTCCCTTAGGGCCCTGAGGCACTTCCCACAAGCCCCCTGTGCTGGACTGTACACATCTTTGGATGCGTCCTTTCTCACCAGCAGGATGGGCTGCCCTGGAGGAGAGGGACCATGCTCAGCCCACCTCTCTGTGTCTCTGTGGACCCAGCAGGGAGGCTGGCATGCAGCAGGCCCTTGGGGCCAGTTATCACTGGTGAATAGCTAAGGCCATTCTCCCATCCACTCGCTCATTCTCTGTCTCTGGACCATTCTGGTTTTACTTAGGATGACTGTGGGGGCCCCAGCTCCTCCTTGCTGCCCTCATATGGGACCCCCCTCACCTGGAAGGGGACTCTTATCACAGCGTGTCCACCCCCAACAATGTGGCTAGGCCATTCCTGCACGAGGAGGCAGTCTGTTTCCCGCACCTTGATCCAGCATGACCTGTGACTCACTTTGACTCACAGAATTGAGGACATGGGTATGGACGTCTGAGACAAGGCCTCAAGGGGCCTGCAGCTGCACTCTCACTCTCTCAGGACCCTGAGGGCACTCTGGGAAGATGTCCAGCCCCGTGAGGAGGAAAGAGACCCAGGGGAGGCCAACACCAACCGCCAGAGGTCGGGGGAGGCCGAGAAGCCTCCCCAGCCTCCATCCAGCCTTCAGGCGTCTGTATCACATGAGCAACCCCAGGGGGGACTGGCTGAAGAACCGCCCAGCTGAGCCCAGCCCAGATTGCTGACCCACAGAATTGTGAGCAGCAAATGAAACAGATGCTGTTTTAAGCCACTCAGCTTTGGGGGTGATTTGTTCCACAACAATAAACAATTAGACACCAGCCCAATCCCAGTTCCTCGCAAGCAGCCCTTCTCCTACCACTGAACAGGCAGAGCTGCTGCCAAAGGCCCACTGTGCCGGGCACAGAACCACATTCTCATCCTCCCCTCCTCCCGTTCTCCCTGTTCCCTTCCTGGGTCTGGGGCAGACTGGGAGCCCTCTTCGCCGGCCTCCGCACAGGCGTCAGCCTGCACCCATCATCTTCCCTGACAGCTTGCAAGCCACGAGTGGTTTCCTGTGTCAGCTCCAATTTTTGAAATACCATCCATGAATTCACAACACAGTAATTAATCACTCTGTAAACTTAGCTGATGGATTAGCTGAGACAATCCATTTTTAAATGTTCCATTTCATCTGAAACAGGTTTAGTCAAGAGGCACAAATGTGGTGAATTCTAAAGATCCTTAACAGGTTATCATAAGGGGTCCTTAAAACCACACACCACAGATATTGTTTGATTTGCTATTTTCAATAGATTTGAAGCCTTTTAGACTTCTGAACACCTGCCCCCTGGCTTTCTCTCGGAGATAAGAGATGGCTTAGCCATGTCTGTCAAAGGAAAGTTCTGGTTTAAACATGCAGCTCCCACCTCTAACGGGGCTAATGTAGACGAATAAATGAACGGAGACAATGGGTCTCTCTAACCATCCTGAACTCTCGCTCTGCCTGCCCCACCTTGAACATTCTTAAAGCTCACCTTTCAAGATAAGGAATGAAAAATTCAAGGGCTGTGGAAGGTAACTCAGTTCTAATGTTAAAAGCTCTGAGGAAAGTGTGCAGAGGGAGGAGAGCTGGGGTAGGAAGCAGCATGAGAATCACATGCTAAAGTGAAGGGACGCGGACCAGGAGCAGCCCCCGTGTGTGCTGGCGTCCCTGGCTGAAGTGGCGCCTGGGGTCCAGCTCGCTCAAGGCAGCATGGCCTGGAAGGGCAGGGCAGGGATCCACTTACTCTGTGGTTGTGGTCAGCTCCTCCGAGATGTGGCTGGAATGCAGCAGGCCTTCCCGCTTCTGAAAACCCCAGCATAAACAAACACAAAATCAGGCAGTGGAGAGGTGAGGAAGGACGCACCGACAGGGCAGATGAAGCTGTGGGGCCAGAGACCCTCTTAGAAGAGAGCCACGGAGAAGGTGGGGTTGTGCTGAACATGCATGCCAGGCCTTGGTCGGGGCACAGCAGGGGACCCTGGGCAGGGTGCCTTTCAGTGGCCACAACCTGTCTCCATCCTCCTCCCCACCCTCTGGTCTCCCCATGGCCCTGAGAGCTGCCATTTGGGTAGGTCTCAGGAGAAACACCCAGGTCAGGATTCCCCAAAGGGATCCTCTTTGCTTTGCAGCCAGGAGAGATGAGGCAAGCAACTGGAAGGAACATAAGTAACTGAGAACACCGCCTGCTACCATGTGTGTGCACGTGACTGAAGAGGGTCCCCTAAAGTTCATATACACCATGCACTCAGCACGTGACCTCATGTGGAAATAAGAGTCTTTGCAGATACCAGCTCAGATAAGGTTGCGATGGATTATGGTGAGCCCCACCTTAATCCAGTATGACTCACATCCTTATTAGGAGGAGAAATAGACACAGAAACAGAGGGAGGAGGCCATGTGATGACGGACGCAGAGACTACAGAGAGTTGCGGCCACAAGCCAAGAACACCAAGAACCGATAGGCACCATCAGAAGCTGGAGGAGGCAGGAAGACCTCTCTCCTAGAGGAGGAGGCGTGAGGAAGGACATGCTACTCTGATGACATCTTGATTTCAGACTTCTGGCCTCCATAATTGCAAGAGAATAAATGCCTGCTGTTTTAAGCCACCTGGTCTGTGGCACTTTGTTACCACTTCCCTAGGAAACTGACACAGTATAGGTCACACTTCTCCCACAGCATGAGAGGTATCAAAAAGCAATGATGGTGGCAAGTGGGGGCATGGCAGTGGTGACAGTGGGGGTAGCAGCCCACCTCTCACGGGAGCTCCACGTAGAGCCGGGTGGCTGATCCAACCACCGCTGAACCCCTCGAGGGACTGGGAACTCACTTCCCACTGGGCCAGACTACTGTGGACCCCACCAAGACCTGAGCTTCCATCCCTTTCCAGAGATTGGCCTCCGGCGAACACCCAGGGATGGTGCTGGTTACGGAACAACTCTGTGGGCAACGCTTAGCCTGAGTCTCAGGAGGGTCTGCCAAGGAAGGTCCAGAGAGACTGTATTCACTTAGTCACGGACCCGACATGCATGAGGCACCCACCCACCAGGTGCTGGCCCCAGGTCTAGGGACTGGAGACATAAAGCTGGATGTTTTAAAGGTTTGTAGTAAAATCTTGATTTTATGGGGGAAGGTGCTGCAGTTCAGCAAAGGCAAGTGTTGGAAACAGATGCTCGGTGGCACTAGCCATCTCGCCACGACAGTACAATGAGCAAAGGAAAACAGACAAATTTATTCCTTACGTATTTTGGGTTGTCCTCACTGCTGTGTCTGATCTCTGTCGGCTGGAGCCAGACCTCACAATCTAAACTAACACCCGAGAGTACCCTTCCTGCAGTCCGGGAAGTAAAAACTGCATTGCTGATCCTATGTCTCAGTGCTCATTTTTCTTGGTGGCACTGAGCACCTATTTCCAATAGCAGGTGATCAGCCCAAAGCCACGTGGCCAGACAGAAAATAAGGCCCTTCCCTTCCTTCCTTCCCCTCAGGAAATGCCACACCCCTTGCATCACCCTGTCTTGAGTTTGACAAGGGGTCCCCTGAGTAAGATCAGAGGGGTTGCAGGGAAGACAGAAGGCAGCTCTAAGGTCTGGGGAGTAATGGCCCAGTTCACAGGACCCCCCGATCCCCGTTTTATTCCACTGTGATGGTCGAAACAACGCTTCTCTAACCCCAGTTACGGCAGGAAGCACCGCAAATGCTTGCCTGGTTCAAACTTGCTGCAAACCCCAAAGATTATCTTGGCCCCAAGTGCAAGGCTGAAAGGAAATACTGGGGTTTTGGAGGCTGCAGAATGCTCCTGGGGCCCCAGGCTGACGTAGGTGGGGTTGGGAACCACATCTCCGTGTGTCCTAGGGAAGCCTTTCCAGGACGGCTGCCTGTGAACCCATGGCCAAGATAAGGGGAATAGGAACGGACCCCGAGGTCCTGAGTCACCACCACCAACCACAAACATCCGCCTTAGGAAGGAAAATCACGGCAACATGAGGTGGCCCTCGCCTGATGCCAGAGACGGGCATTCCCGTCAGGTCAAGACCGAGCTCCCAGGGTGACAGAGGGGTCAGAATGGGTTCGGAAAACATGGCCGCAGCCAGGTCCTCCCAGACCACAGAGACCATGGGACTAAGAAGTTTAAAAGCCAGAGGAAAGTGGAGCCAAATGTCTCGAGTCAAATAAACACGGAGGCATCCAAGGTTTCGAGCGTGACCTCAACTCTGGCAGCAGTGGACGTCCCCGCAGACCCCAGGCGTGTGTTTCTCCTTTACTGCCTCGGCAGCCTATGCTGAGTGCCTGGAGGACAGCAGACGCTCAGTTCACATTTACTGAGGGAAACTGCACACACGAACCCCATGCAGCGACTGTCAACTTAAATGTAAGGGAAACAAGGCCAGGCACAGCAGCTCCCGCCTATCATCAGCACTTTGGGAGGCTGAGATGGGAGGATCGCTTGAGCCCAGGAGTTCAAGACCAGCCTGGGCAACGTAGCGAGACCCTATCTCTACAAAAATTTAAAATTAGCCAGGTGTGGTGGCCTGTGCCTGTAGTCCTAGCTACTTGGGAGGCTGAGGTGGGAGGATGGCTTGAGCCCAAGAGGTTGAGGCTGCAGTCACCTGTGACTGCACCACAGTACTCCAGCCTGGGTGACAGAGTGAAACCGTGTCTCAAAAAATAAAATAAAATAAAAAATAGCCGGGTGCGGTAGCTCCCACCTGTAACCCCAGTACTTTGGGAGGCTGAGGTGGGTGAGTCACAAGTTTAGGAGTTCAAGACCAGCCTGACCAACATGAAAGAGTTGAAACCCCATCTCTACTGAAAATATAAAAATTAGCTGGGTGTGGTGGTGGGCGCCTGTAATCTTAGCTACTCAGGAGGCTGAGGCAGGAGAATCAGTTGAACTGGGGAGGCAGAGGTTGCAGTGAGCCTAGATTGTGCCATTGCACTCCAGCCTGGGTGACACAGCAAGACTCTGTCTCAAAAAAAAAATACTAAAAATAAATAAATAAATAGAAATATAAATGTAAAAGAAACAACAAGAGAAAGGTGATTCTACCTCACCCTCTGTTAGAAGGACCTGGGTCCTGGTTCCATTTCTCCAAATGAATCAAGAGAAATGAACCCAAAAAAAGAGATGATGGGGCATGCTGAACAATCCCCAGCAAATGCAAAGTGGCTTTAATTTGGGTGTCTGTTTCATCCCACAGGGCCAACCTCCTCCAATGAGTAATAGGCACATTCAAGGGGATTGAATTCCAACCAGTTGCCTTTGGAGAGAAATGAATGTTCTTTTCAAAAATGTGGAAAATTAAACCTCAACACCCTCATGCCTCTGCCTCTCATCAAATCAATGCCATTGTTCCCGTTCTAATCATTTATCTTGGAGCCAGGGTGAGATGCACATGTTGTCAAAAGGGAAAAACAGAAGGTAGCCTCTTGCGGGGAGGGGGAAAAGGACGGGGAGGGCAGGAAAGCGACAGGAGAAAGAAGACGTTGCCTCTCTGGCGGTGTTACAGGCAGGCTGATTGCTCGGTTATACTCACCCGCACGACCACCACCTGCACGGTCACATGCTCAGGAAGGCGGATGGGGGCCCTGAAGTGCATGGCCAGAGAGACCAGCAGGTGGAGGATGGCCACAAGGTTCTTCCCGTGAATTGCTGTGGGAAGGAGGAGGAAGGGAGAAGGAAGGGAGACGCTTTAGATCGGGTTAGACAGGAACCCGAACCCACATACAGAAGGCAACAGAGACACCCAGCATCTAAATGAGACCCCAGCGAGGCAAGGATGGACTGAAGTGTGAAAGAATGAAGACAGCTGATGTGCAACCCGGGTGAATCCATTTCTAGTTTCAATGCCTCCTTTCCTCTTGGCCTAAGGTGACTTGTGCAACCACTTTTAGAAGCACAATTTTGTTCTTAAAAGCAATAAATTGGGCAGGGATGAGGAGAAGGAAAGAACAGCGTAGTAAAATTAGCACAAAAGGGAAAAGATCATTGGAAGCAGGTCACGGTCATTTGCTCCTTCACAAGGATGCATGCTATTCTCTCTGGCGCTAAAAAAGGGCTCACTCTATGCAATGAACCATCCCAACTAGGGTAGGCTGCCAGGGGCAGATGTGGCTCTGGGGACATTAGACACCAGCCCTGCCATGCCTGAGTCCCTCCTCTCTCTTCCTCAGCACACGGACTCAGGTTTGGTCATCATCTCCTGTGCAGGGCTCTGCAGCTTACAAGGCACCCGATTCCCCACCCACAGACCCAGCAACCCACAAGGCAGCCTGGGTCTGCCCAAAGTGTCAATGCTGAGAAACCAGGTTCAGGGTCAGGATCCAGGGCTTCCTGCCCACTGCCGAGGGCCCAGCTCACCAAAGCACAGAGACCTCTGGCCCAGCACAGAGAGTCCTGAAGCCACACCCTGAGGGCCCTGCTTCAAGGGGAAGGAGGTGGGGAAGGAGTGGGCAGGACCAAGGAGAACTTTCCACCTTCTTCTGGCTTAGTCTTTCACCTTCCGGGTTCATGTCTTCACTGGAAAATACTGTGATGTCACCCCTCCTAATGCCAGCCCGCTCTGGGACACATTCCAGAGGGTCACAGGCAAACAGCCCACAGGTCACAGGCAAATGCCACCGGTATTTGGGGTTGAGTCCCAACAAGAACCCCCCAAGGCTGCTTCTCTCTCTCGAAGTCCCTCTGATCCACCCAGCCAGAAACAATGCCTCTCTCCTCTGCAGCCGGGGGAGGATGGAGCATTTCAGCCTGACCAGGTCCCTTTCCTAGGAGCTCCCTAACCCCACTCCTGTTCTCTCCCCTGCAAGGCTGCCTCTCACAGAGCAGGGAGATGAACCCAATTTTAAGATGCAAGACCAGATGGGATGATGATGAATGTGATGACAAATGTGGATGACGAATGTCGAAAGGACAGGCTCCCTCCAGACGCTCCCACCCCCCACCCCCACCCCGTGGCATGGAACTCACAGTCCACACTCCACCGGAGCGCCCAGCCGCGGGGTCGCAGCAGGTCATGTACTGCTTCCAGTACCGTCTGCAGCTTCTGTTTCTGCCCTATTTCCGACTGTGTCACCTCAGCCACATTCAGCTTGCATCCTGCCAGTTTTTCTGCAATGAGAACGACAAGAGGAGAGGGTCAGAAAATGCTGGGAGGGCCAGGTATCGTGGCTCACACCTGTAATCCCACTACTTTGGGAGGCTGAGATGGGTGGATCACCTGAGGCCAGAAGTTCAAGACCAGCCTGACCAATATGGTAAAACCCCATCTCTACTAAAAATACAAAAATTAGCTGGGTGTGCTGGTGCATGCCTGTAATCCCAGCTACCTGGGAGGCTGAGGCAGAAGAATCAGTTGAATCCAGGAGGCGGAGGTTGCAGTGAGCCAAAATTTTGCCACTGCACTCCAGCCTAGGCAACAGAGTGAGACCCTGTCAAGAAAGAAGAAAGGAAAGAAGGGAGGGAGGGAGGGAGGGAGGGAGGGAGGGAGGGAGGGAGCAGGGGAGGAAGGGGGGAGGGAGGGGGAGGGAGGGGGAGGGAGGGAATGATCTAGCTGGAGGAACTTACAACCACCAGGACCCTGGCTGCAAGGAGGTCCCCAAAGCAGGGCCGGTTACCATGTGGCCATGGGAGTATCTTGAGATGTTGAGCCATGGAACTCCGAGCTTTCAGGTCACTCATCTTTCTTAGAGAATGATTCCAGTTTGGGAAGGGAAGAAGAGTTAAGGATAAAACTGTGGGTGTTATATTCGGGAACATTCTATGCATACAAAATGGGAAAAACATAATTTGAGATGCAGTTGAGAGGCAAGGAGGTTACCCAGGAAGAACAAGAGTGGGGGTCAGCAGGTGAGAAGACTGTCCCAGTGGGTCCCGGAAGGGAGAGGACTGATAAAGATAATAATAATAATAAAAACGGTCTTAGAAGCTGCCTCTGCCTGGCCACACACCTGAGGCTCCCATTCTTGTTTCTCTAACATTCTGACACCACAATAGGAAGTTAGATTAGATATTCACAGAACGAGTGATGACTTTATTACCAAGAATGAGCAGGAAGCAATCTGGAGGAGCTCAGACAAGAACTGTCACATTTCGTCAAGATTCAATTACTGAGACTGAGCTCCAGCCAGGCCCGCACCTCCGTCAATTTCCCTTTTGTTAGCAGTAGGTGCTGGCAGGGGTGCTGGCCACCAGCGCCCCACTCCACGGCTGCTGCAGGGCCACAGGGCAGGAAGGACCCCCAGGTTCCCCGCTAGTCTTCGATTCTAAGACTCCTGTCTTTACTGATAGATCCCATCTGCAAAACGACAAAAGCGACGTCACAGAGCGTCATGAGATGGTTTACTGGGAGGGTGACTGCAAGCTCTCAGCACGGAGCCTTCCATACACAGCTGCTGTCAGTGACGCCAGCACTGATGGGTGATCATGACAGCAATAGAGTCCAGGCCGGTCACAAATGGGGTTTCTGTTTTGCAAGTGATTCCCATGCAAATGATTCACCACTTCTTTAAAATGTTTAAAGCATTTTAGCTGGAGGCCCCCAAGTCTTCAGCGTTATCTCCCTGACAGCCTCCCTCTTCTCAATTGGAAAACAAACAGCTTTGGTATCCCTTTCAGGACAATACAATTCTAGAGCAAGGTCTGCTGGGCTCAGAATGCCCCTTCAATCATTCATTTGCTGGCTCACAGATAGGAACCGGGCACCGACTATGTGACAGGTACTGTCCTAGGTGCTGGAAATGGCACAGATAACAGAGGTCCCTGGTGGAGAGAGACACCCGTAAATAACATCAGATTGGGTGGCAGCGACTGCAAGAGAGGAAACAAAGCAGCCCGACAAAACACATCCTGCAGGGGAGTGGAAACGATCCCCGCTTATTCATCTGATTTCCCTCCATCTGGATCTGACAGCTCCTCACTGAGTCATCCACAGCTGTCTGTCTGAATTCAAGCCCTGGAAGTAGAGAGCAAGTAGGTCCCACAGGTGTTCAACTACCAGACAGGGCAGAGCAGGGCAGCTTGGAGAAGGAAGGAGAGAGAGAGGATGGCACAGAGCTGGGTGGTCACAGAGCCTCACCCACCAGGGAGATGGGGAGCCTGACGCACCCCCGTTGCAGCTGCCGCCATCCAGCCCTGCAGACGGAACATGGCCACATCACCCAGGGTGGAGGAAGGAGTCGGCAGAGGAGTGGAGGACAATGGATTGGTTTGCCTGGGCTGTTGCAACGAAGCGTGCCACAGACCATGTGGCTTCAACAATGGAGATGCATGTCACAGCTCTGGAGGCCAGAAGTCCAAGACCAAGACACCAGCAGGGTGGACCCTTCTGAGGCCCCTCTCCTGGCTTGTAGACGGCTGCCCTCTCCCTCCTGTGTCCTCACTCGGTCTCCCTCTGTGGGTGTCTGTGTCCTGATCTCCTCTTTTTATACGAACCTAGACATATTGGATTAGGGCCCACTCATACGGCCTCATTTTACCTTCATTACCTCTTTTTTTTTTTCCAGATGGAGTTTCACTCTAGTCACCCAGGAGTGATGCCATCTGGAGTGCAATGGCACCATCTCAGCTGACTGCAACGTCCGCTTCCCAGATTAAAGCGATTCTCCTGTCTCAGCCTCCCCAGTAGCTGTGATTACAGGCATCTGCCACCATGCCTGGGTAATTTTTGTATTTTTAGTAGAGATGGGGTTTCGCCATACTGGTCAGGCTGGTCTCAAACTCCTGACCTCAAGTGATCTGCCCACCTCGGCCTCCCAGAGTGCTGGGATTACAGGCATGGGCCACTGCGACCAGCCTATTACCTCTTTAAACACAGTCACATTCTGAGGTTCAACCTGCAGGGCTGGCTGGTAGCAGGGCCAGTGGGGGCCTGCCAGGCTGCCTGTCTCTCCTAGCGGGTGAGGCTCTCATATCTTGCAATGTGCCTGTATTTTTTTTTTTTTTTTTTTTGAGACAGCGTTTCGCTTTTGCCACCCAGACTGGAGTGCAGTGGTGTGCTCTTGGCTCACTGCAACCTGCTGGGTTCATGTGATTCTCCTGCCTCAACCTCCCAAGTAGCTGGGATTATGGTGCCTGCCACCACGCCCGGCTAATTTTTTGTGTTTTTAGTAGAGACAGGGTTTCACCATGTTGACCAGTCTGGTCTCAAACTCCTGACCTCGGGTGATCCACCTGCCTCGGCCTCCCAAAGTGCTGGGATTACAGGCATGAGCCACCACACCCGGCCTACGTGCCTGTATTTAAAGAGGCAGTTAAGGTAAAATGAGGTCCCATGGCTGGGCCCCACATGTAGAATTCAGATAGTAACAGAGCATGAAAATACCTTGCCTGGTTCAGCATATGAATCTGGTGGTGAAAACAGCCTGCAACAGAGACCGAAGAGACTGGCCATGCCTGGTGCTGCCTTAGGCTGGGTCTTAGGTGACTCCTGCACAGCAGAGAATATGGCACATGGCCATCTGCAGAGCCAGACATCACTGTCACCACAGATGGGGGCTGTAGGAGTAGCTCAGGGCTCTGTCATGGCCAGGACCCCTATCTTCCTTGCACAGAAAGAGACAGAGAAAGCCGGGAAGGATTCTCCCATGTAGCAGGTGACCCTGGGTGATGGCCACATGTGGGACTGGGTACACATGAAGAAGGACCTGACCTTCGCAAGGAGAGGGCGTACCCATGAGTGAGCAGCAGAACGATGACAGCCAGAGGAGTTCCCCCAGTGTGAGCACCTCACTCTGGCCACGTGCAGTCTACTTTGAGAGCTGCACTGCAAACACAGGGGAGCTACACCCCCAGAAATGTGGCATGTGGCAGAGAATGCAGCAGCTGCTTCCAGAATCTACTTTCAAGAAGAGGGGCTCGGCAGGGTGCAGTGGCTCATGCGTGTGATCCCCAAACTTTGGGAGGCCAAGGTGGGAGGATCATTTGAGCCCAGGAGTTCAAGACTAGCCTGGGCAACATAGCAAAACCCTCGCTCTACAAAAAAAAAAAAAAAAAAAAAAAAAAAAAAAAAAAAAAATGCAAAAATTATCTGGGCGTGATGGTATGTATCTGTGGTCCCAGCTACCCAGGGAGGCTGAGGTAGGAAGATCATCCAAGCCGAAGAAGTCGAGGCTATAGTGAGCTGTGATCACACCACTGCACTCCAGCCTGGGTAACAGAGTGAGACCTATCTCAAGAGCGAAAGAAGAAAGAAAGAAAGAAAGGAAAGAAAGAAAGAAAGAAAGAAAGAAAGAAAGAAAGAAAGAAAGAAAGAAAGAAAGAAAGAAAGAAAGAAAGAAAGAAAGAAAGAAAGAAAGAAAGAAAGAAAGGAGGAAAGAAGGAAAGAAGGAAAGAAGGAAGGAAAGAAGGAAAGAAGGAAAGAAGGAAAGAAGGAAAGAAGGAAAGAAAGAAAAAGGGCTCCTCTGGGGTCCTGCTGGCTCACCCTGGGCAATTTTCACATGGCCAAACCAAAGATCTGTTCTCTGTCTCTTCCTCTCCCTCCCTCCCACCTCCTAGAAACACCTCGTCTACCCTTCCCAAATGCAACATTCCTCTGGCTCCCTTCCATCACGACTGACCCCCGTCAGACTCCTTTGCCAGAACTTCCTCTTCCTGACCACAAATGGCTGACAGCCCAGGCCCAGTCCTCAGATCTCTTCTCTACTATAGATGCACAGAAGTTAGTTTTGGCCTTGGTTTTCAGCCAAAATCTCCTATTTGGTTTGGGCTTCTGCCTTTGGAAAGCCAAAGAGCTGAATGCCTACCTCACTGTCATTCCTGGCATCCAGGGGCTTGAGGATCAGGTGATCGTATCAGTAGTATCACATCAATAGTATATCACATCAATAGCATATTATGTCTCTTCAGTGGAACAGCATTCACAAAACCAGGCAAGACGTTTTGATGCTGTGTTACCATCTGAATATTCTCATCCATTGTTCTTTTGTTCAGTTAAAAAAAAAAAGTGGTATTAATATGTCAAACCACTTGATACTCAAGAGATTTTAGAATTGCCTTCTCAAGCGCTTATGCAATTACTCAAACAAGATGGGCCAGCAGCTACTCCACAAGAAAAGGCTGCTTGAGCCAAAGGAAGCCTCATGTTATACTTTATGGATAACACGACTGGTGTAGCAGGACTCCCGGACAATCACAGCAACTCCGGAGTAAGTGCTGCATTTGCCAGGACTAACTGAAGAGGGAACCAAAAGGATGTACCTGGAGAGGGGAGGATGCCAGCTTTAAAGATGCCCCAGCAATTCTATCCCATAGAAGGCCCTGGCATTGTCTACAGGCAACCACGGCTGAGATGCGGATGCAAATTCCAAGCCTGCCCTGAGATTCTGAGGGTCAGTTCCACAGTCAGGCTGCCAGATACAGAGCTTACAGATATACTGTTTCAAGTGATTGGGTGGGAGAAGCCACAGGTACAGACAAAAGAATCAGAAATAAAAAATGGAAGTCGGGCCAGGCACGGTGGCTCACACCTGTAATCCCAGCACTTAGGGAGGCTCAGATGGGTGGATCACGAAGTTGGGAGTTCAAGACCAGCCTGACCAATATGGGGAAACCTTGTCTCTACTAAAATTACAAAAATTAGCCAGGCATGGTGGTACGCATCTATAATCCCAGCTACTCAGGAGGCTGAGGCAGGAGAATCACTTGAACCTGGGAGGTGGAGGTTGCAGTGAGCCAAGATTGTGCTACCACATTCCAGCCTGGGTGACAGAACGAGATTCCACCCCCCCCCCAAAAAAAAGTAAACACAACACTCAAGTTTGCTTCTGAAAATATTAGCACATATCTGCTTCCAGCAGGGAGCAAAGTACCAATCGGAGGGACTGTTTCAACAGAGGGCCGTCACCAGCAACAGCCAAACCTTCACATCCAAGATCAAAGAGGAGGTGAGTCTCTACCATAACCCGCCACTCAGAGAGGTAGAAAAGCTGATAACCCAGGGACAGCTTCACGTGAGGCACATCCCTTCAGACAGCATCAGCCAAAGGTCCATGTGCTCCTCCAGCCTTCTCAGCTGAAAGCATCACAGCATCTAGCATCACAAATGTCTGGTTTGAAGACCCTGAAAGCAACTGGCACCCGACAGTGCTGGGTGGGTGTGACTACTGACACTGCAATGCAAAACATCAAAACTTCGACCACTCATGTTTTTATAATAAAACTGTGGTAAGTATGATACCAACTTGATGAACGTTTCAGATTTACTCTTGTACCATGGGAGCTCATTCTAAGATGGGGATTCTCACCTTATCCAAATATAGATGTTAATTCTTGGCCATTCGGCATTTGGTCAAATATAATTTGGAACACCTTCTCCAGGTGACGAGGCCGTGTAGTCCCATGGCACTAAACATCAGCTCAGTGCTGCTGGCTTCACATGTACACTGCAGCCTGGATTCTAGGCTTAGCCACCCAGCATCACCTCCAAGAGGGCAGGCATCTCAGCCCCAGCATATACAACACAGACCTCCACCTTCCCCACCTCCCACCCTACTCCCAACGGCTTCCCATTCACCAGTTGCTCATGCCACAAACCTGGCCAACAGCCTTGATCCCTCTGACCATTTAACTGCACAGAACCTCCCCATGTCTGCCCTTTCACTCTGGGGACTGAGCCACCTCATCGGATGTCTGGGCCGTGGCAATGGTGTCCTGACTGATCTCTCGGCTCTAGCTCCTGACTCCCCTCCCTACGCATCCTGCACCCAGAAGCCCAAAGGCCCTTTTAAACTCTAACCCAGTCCACATCACAGCCCTACTCAAAACCTCCAGTGGTTTCCTATCACCTGGAATAAAGGCTGTTGTCTAGCAGAGCTGAATGAGATCTGGCCCCAGCCTCCTCTCTTGGCTCTCTCCCTCCCTCTCTGCCATCTCAGCCCCACCTCCACCTCCTTTCACTGTTCCTCCAACAGAGCAGGCTCTTTCTCGCTTTAGAGCCTCGGCCTAGAATGCCCTTCCCAAGCTCACTGTGCAGACATGGGGTCAGATGTCGCCTCCCCAGAAGAGCTGCCCTCTGTTGCCTGCCCCACCCCCACCCACCACTCTACCCCATAGTCTTCTGCTACTGTCTTCCCAGCACTTGTCGCTCCCTTAAAACATCCACGTCTCAGCTTGAACCACCCCACCTCATAATACTTCCCTTTCTTTGCTCTGCCAGAATGTGTGCCGGGGAGCCGACGGGGGTGGGGTAGGGGGCTCATCTCTCTTGTTTCCCACTGTGTCTCCAGAGCCAAGACCCACCCAACACATGTAAGCCAATGAACACTCGTTCATCAGACAAATAAATAAATGAATAAATGAATGTGTGACCAAAACAAACGCAGACATGTTTCCCTCCAAGTGTACTTTCTGAGGGCCAGCTGAATGAGGACACACAATGTGGTCCAAGCATCACTGTGTCCTTCAGAGTGAGTTATGGGACATGGCCTCCCCGGCACCTCATCCCCCTACCCACCACCTGTCACAAACCCAGGAGGTTTCCCTCCAAGAACTGACCTGAAAGAGCCCTTTGTGCAGAGTGTGCAAACTCTGTCCAGAGGCAGCTACCGATGCTGTACCCCCGGGTTTCCAGGGCCAAGTTTTTCCGGCAGGGGCTCCCCCAGTTTCTCTCTCTCCTGAACAGCGTCCTACCCCCCTACCCACTCACATCCTTGTGGCAGCCCCTGCCCAGTCCACCTATCTCCTGCAGCAGTCACTCCTCTGTCACAACAGTGGAGAAAAACACGATCCCACCCCAGTCACCAGCCCTGCCCTGAAAGAATGACCCTCCAGGATGGCCCATGGGGAGCCCCTTCCACCAGGATGGGGCTTGTCTGTGCAGTCCATCAAAGCAGCGGAGGTGGAGCAGAAAAGAAACCCCAGACACAGGATCTGCTCAGTCCACCATGCTGGGGATGACATGGGTGGAATCTCCTCCTGACCTTTAAGAGGTGTGCTATCCCACGTACAAGGGGACACTGAGTTCTAAAGGCCTCTGTCACAGGCATTTTGGGACCTGAAAACATATCAGAACTCTATGAGAACTGAAAGATTGTTCAGCGAATAGCTGGTCCCTTCCAGAGTCTGTGGATGGCACTGAGGACCCAAAATCCAGATAAATACTCATCTATCTGTCCCATTTTCATTTCCCACAAGAGGACCCCACAATATTTATAGGTAATGAAACTGCAGGGCTTTTTTTATGGACTTAATCAACAAATATTTATCATGTGCCAGTCACCTGGGGGACTTGGGGTGGGTGAGGGACCAGCAGGGAGCCAGACACTCCTCAGTTCTGCTCTTGGCATTTATTTGTCTGTTTAGAAAACAACAACGATAACAATAGCAACTCCTGCTTACTGACGACAGACCTGTGCCAGGTACTGTGCCAAGTGCTCCATGCACGTGATTTCAGCAGGCAGCCTGGATGGCTCCCAGTGGGCAGACATGAAAAGGAGCTACTATGGATGGGCACGGTGGCTCACGCCGTAATCCTAGCACTTTGGGGGTCTGAAGTGCGTGGATTGCTGGAGCCCAGGAGTTCAAGACCAACCTGGGCAGCATGGCGAAGCCTCGTATCTACCAAAAGTACAAAAAATTAGTCAGGCATGATGTCGAGCATCTGTACTCCCAACTACTCGGGAGGCTAAGGTGGGAGAATCACCTGAGCATAGGAAGTGGACGCTGCAGTAAGCCATGATTGTACCACTGCACTCCAGCATGGGTGATGGGCTGAGACCCTCTCTCGAAAAGAAAAGGAGCTACAGCAACAACAGTCTCACCCCCTTCCTCTCTCTTCCTCTCAGAATCATGCACCTCAAAGGCACAGTTCTCTGCCCTGAGCCCTCCGTGATCAGGATGTTACCCTCACCACTGCACCAAACTGCTCTCATCCAGGCCACCAGTGACCAACCGGATGCCAAATCAAGTGGTCAATGCATTTGTGTGACGCAGAGAAACTGCAGTGTTGCAGGAGCAAGGGACCACGGTTTTAAGGGAAATATTACATCATGTCTGCACACTGAACAGTCCAGGGAACACAGAAAGTGGCTACAGAAAAGATGAAACAAGGCACAACAGACCTGGGAAAGCCAGAGGTGAGAGGTGAACCATTTCACAGTTTGGGAATTCCTTCCTCTACAGCGGTGAGCTCAAGGAAGCCACTCATTACACTTGAGGTCAACGATTCTAGTTTCTTCAACATCTGCATGAGGATATTCCCACAATATTATTGGTGATAGAAAAATACTAGAAATGACAAAAATGTTCAATATAGGGGACTCGGTACATAAACTAAGGAACAGCCACACAGCGAAGTACTATGCAGCCATAAAGAAAAAGAAAAGTGACCTCCACATGGAAGGATTCCTAGAACATGTTAGTAAGTGAAATAAGCAAGGTGCATAAAAGAATGTATCGCGTATACCAACTTTTATGCAAGGAACGAACAGGAAGCCAGTAGGTGTGTGTATAGACATTTTTGTAAAGAAACATAAAGATAAAATCAGAATCCATTGAAAATGGTTACCTGAGAGTGTATAGGTGAAAGAAAAAGCAGTGAGACCTCTCTCTCTCTCTCTCTCTCTCTCTCTCTCTCTCTCTCTCTCTCTC